>JAQFYB010002606.1:0-23516 GCA_034694085.1 Pogonognathellus longicornis
CCCCCCCCCCCCCCCCCCCCACGACCGTGATATATACCGTGACCGTAGTATACCTTGATATACACATTGAAATATAGACATTTTTATAGTAGATTGTAGATTGATTAGTGAACAAAATATTTTGACATAAAAGACATGTCCTTGTTGCCTATAATAGCGATTTGTATATGATACGGTTCTCTTGTGCTTGTATTATAAAAATTAGAGTTATGGTCATGTTATACATATAATATTTTCAGACTGCAGATTCACCGACCCAGAAGATGTGAAAAGTTTCACACATATATAAACCAAGCCCCAATAAATATATCTAAAGATGGGCAGCTAATAATCGCTGAAGAAGGATATCTAAATTACATCAGAGAAGAAAATTTTTGTATAGACAGGTGAATATGATAAAAAAATCTATCTATATGATATGAAATTTATTTTCCAAATCGGAGTAGTTTAGAAAAATACTAATACGTATACATCATTGACAAAGAAGATGGAAAGAAGTACATACACAATTTTCTTAAGTACCTTGTAATTTTTTATTGATACATCTCGTATTGTATAGGACAATAAATACAGGCTACGTAGTGGAAATGTGCAAATTAGAATGCAGTACGAACAGCCCCTGTATAAGAAAATGCTGTCTACCTCACGAGATAATTGATAAACAGAATCAGAACTCAGAATGCTTTCCAGTGTTGGATAATGAACAGAAATGGAGTCCCATTTTGTATGAATTCAACGAAAACAGTTCCTCAAATAATTCAGATTTAATTATCCCAACTCAAATTCCGGAATCACGCTTGAAGAAAAGTATCATGAAAGTTGGTAATCCGAAATGCACAAACAACACTTTTGATGTCATTAGTTTTAGCGATAAACGGTATGAATATATTAATTCTAAAGTGTAATTTATGTAAGTAAACTAATTGTGAGGTCAAATTATGATTGAAGTGTCTTTTCAGATTTTATTTACTTTTGTCTGGAGATTTAGCCGTAAGGATCCCATCTGGGGATTTCTATTATTTTTCCCCAGATAAATTTTGTATCGATGGAACTGAGCATGATGAAGCTCTTTCTTCACGTATTGAAACATCCTTAATGAGCATCAGCAATGAGAAAGCTTTGACCTTTCCACCTGAAATTAAGGCAAAAGTGCTATCAGAATGGAATCAATATGCATTCGTTTGTTTCCCTGATATTATAGAAGATCAAGAATATTATGATGTAGCTGAATCCGACGTGTTGGCAGACCAATTCGTTGTTGCTATTTTACCATGGGTAAGAATTTCATGCTAAATGTAAGTGTATTTAGGCAATTTAGGTAACTAAAGTAATTATCTGTATACTATCTACAATTATCCTCTGTGGCTCTGTCACAGAGCCACACAGAGCCTCTGTGTGGCTCTTGTCTCGACAAATTTGACAATCCTGACAAATGATAGTTTATTTTATTTTTCCTTGTTTTTCTTTTCAATCTGACGGAAACATGCTTGTTTTGTAAACACTTCTAGTTAAAAATGTTCTATATAAAAACTAGTCCTATATAAAAACATGCATAACGGATGCCAAATAATTTGCCAGTAAATCTAAAGTAGCATTACAAGACGAAGAATCACCATATTTATATGTACCTATTTACCTGACAAGGCATAGAAAATATGATTATCTATTTGCAATAATACCCGCTTTTTGTTGACTATTTCAGAATTGGCGATTTTATGTACTACCAGTTACGAAATTGATTTCGTCGTTTTTCCTGTTATTGACAGCTGTGATTTATTTGATTTTATGGAAAGATCATCATCTCCCCGGATGGCTGCAATTTTCATACACAGTATCCTTGTTTATTGCTTTTAGTTTCCTTTCCGTAGTCCAGTTTTGGACACAGGAAATCTATAATTTTTCCATTCATTTGTGCAGAGCCTTTGGTACGTAGTAAACTAGTAAACAATAAAGTAATAGTAAATATTAGATTATATTTTATTCCTTAAAATGGTACATTTGAATATACTTACAAGTATTATGCACTTATGTTTGTTACTACCATACTATTCGTATTAGTATTATCTATTATGGTATATAGTAACAATAGTTGTGTATAAATGCGTATATTTTTTGGTAATACCAAGTTAACATTTAATTTTTTACAGGCTATATTATACTTGCGTCATTTCTCTCGGTTTTTTTCTGGTTAACATGCATGAATATCGATCTCTGGTGCTCTTTTAGGTAAGTCCGTAAACTTCCTAAGGAAGAATAAACTACCTAATTAACTACAATATTTTTATTAAATTATTCATGACATTAGTTATAGTACATTTAATGAATCATACTATCTTAGAACATGTCCAATGAAAACAAATCTGGGAAAACGCAAAGCAAAACGCAAGTTTTTCTGTTTTGCATTGATCTGCTTGGGTATTCCAGCATCGATTGTGGCCACAGCTATCACAATAGACATGGAACATAGGTGCGTCACATCAAGACAATTAATTACAAAAATAATAAGGTCTATATCTTATAATTATCAGCTCTAACCAATAAAAATGTGTGTATTTTCTTATCAGGAACAATCCATCTGTACATTCAGTAATACTAGCAACGAAGATCGGGGATGATACATGTACCTTAAGTTTGTATGATAAAATTTCGCAATTGTACTATTTTTATTTCCCTGTCGGGATTTTGCTAGTCGTTAATGTAATTTTCTTCTTCTGCACAATGGCCTGTCTTCGAGAGAGACAAAGGGAAACGAAATTAGCTAACTCCAGCTGCACTGCAGCAGATTATGACAGAGAAAGGTACATTAATTTACACCTTTGCTTAAAGATACTCTTCAATGGCAAATTACAGTTAATGATGTCGATGTCAATTTGTTTGTTTAGATTCCAGCTTTTTGCCCGGCTATTTTTAGTTATGGGTGTCTTATGGATTTTTGAGCTTATTTCTTGGATACTAGAATTTTTGGAAGTAGATGCAACAATACGACACATCTTTCTTGTTACAGACCTACTAAATTCCCTTCAAGGAGTTGCTGTATTTTTCTTATTTGTTTGGAAACCACATACACGTAGACAACTAAAGCAAAAGTTTCTCAGAATTTTCTGGAAACAAGGGATTTTTAAAAGAAACAGTACTCAGAAATCAACTACATTGTATTAAACACGCCTCCCATTCATCAAATATTTGTTGTGATCATTGTTTGGAAACCATATACACGTAGACCACTAACAACTAAAGCAAAAGTTTCTCAGAACTTTCTGGAAACAAGGGATTTTTAAGAGAAAAAGTAGGTACTCAGAAATCAACTACATTGTATTAAACAAGCCTCCAATTCATCAAATATTTTTTGTGATCATTGTTTGGAAACCATATACACGTAGACAACTAAAGCAAAAGTTTCTCAGAACTTTCTGGAAACAAGTGATTTTTAAGAGACAGTTCTCAGAAATCAACTACCTACATTAATTAATTGTATTTAACAAGCTTCCCATTCATCAAATATTTTTTGTGATGATTGTTTGGAAACCACATACATGTAGACAACTAATTCAGAATTTTCTGGAAACAAGGGATTTTTAAGAGACAGTTCTCAGAAATCAACTACCTACATTAATTGTATATAAGAAGCTTCTCATTCCATCAAATATTTTTTGTGATGATTGTTTGGAAATCACATATATCCGTAGATAACAAAAGCAAAAGTTTCCCAGAATTGTCTGGAAACAAGCGATTTTCAAGAGTGACAGTACTCAGAAATCAACTACATTGTATTAAACAAGCCTCCCATTCATCACTACCTAAGTATTTTTTGTGATCATTGTGTTTGAGAAAGAATGTATATATAACCCACATTCTAAGCATTTTTCTCTGTCTCTAAATGTCTTACTAATTACAAGAATGGTCCAGTTTGAACCAAATGTATTAACATTCTATAATGCTGAGTTATAAGTATACCTATAGTTTTTTCACTGTCAAGTTCACCCTCCAGTTTTTTATACTCAGCAGCAAAGTCATCGACTGCTACAATTACTATCTTCATGGTACATACAGAATTATAGCATGTACTGTTGCATTTCATAAATAGAATTAGTCACTACATTAATTATAATACAGAAGCGATTTCATGATTTATGTAGGTATTAGTTTACATGCGTTGTATAAGTGTTTTTTTATTTATGTGCATTCTGGAACATTGTATCACATTCATTATAAAATGTATGATTTTTATTTAGTATGCGCTATCTACTCAGAGTACTTCTCTGAGCCCTATGTACTAGATAGCTCGTAGAAATAAATGCAACAAGTAAACAAGTCTACACAGTATCTGTAAGTATCTCATAGTCTCCATGCGTTCTGGTCGTATCTTTTCAAAGTAAACTTTATCTGAATCCTGTCAAGTCTATTGAGAATGTTAAAGACGTGATGTGATATTTATGTCTTGATAGAATGGAAAAACAGCTGATAGTTTGTCTGTGAACCGAGTAACACTTCTGGTGTGACGGAATAAATATGACAGTTAGTTGTGGTATTGTATATGGCACGGACTGGCCATTTTGAGTTTTGAATAAAATTGCTTTCTCACCCAGGGTAGGCATGCATTAATGCTATGGTTGGTGGTGAAAATATTTATGAGTAAAATTGTTGTAGTTGCATTACCAAGAATGAATGGATGAACTCTGACATTGTACTAAGAAAAGAACCAGGACGATTTATTCCACAGTATTTCGTGTGTGATTTAGTAGGGTCGACTGAGAAGTAGCCAATACACAACATTGAGAGTAAGCCGAACCAAAATGCAAGAAATACTTCATATCGTACACTTTCTGGAACACGGAGATTCTTAAAATTCATAAAATCAAAGATAACCTTTTTTATAAAGGGTCGATGTCGATTCGTGCTTTTGTGAGTTCAGGGTTGACAACTACTAATTTTGTGTGTACTTGTCGGATTCAGTGAGGAGTTGAATTGATTTTATTTATTGAGAAATTATTAGAATTCGTGTAGCTTGCTGATGTTGATTCATGCATATCGAATGTATAGAGATACACACATCTCTCTTAATTGTAAATAAAAGTAACTTCTATTTTTGATTTCTGAAGAATGAAATGGAACGTTTCTGGGAAATTGAGACGCAAAAGCTCATCAACATGCCAAAAAATGGCGTAATTGATTAGGAAATACAGTAGTTCATGGCTCATCATATTCCAGACTCAATTAAACGAACGTTACATTAACTGACCTATTTGTTATACGTACTTGTAGCCCTCAGACCGTATTTAACCCTATAATTAAGAATCCCAGAAGAATTAAATTGTTTTACAAAAATTTGGCGATACAAGCAAACAATGTGCTGTAAAAGATACTTTTGTATTATTTGTCTATAAATGTATTTGTGTGTATATGTTTAAGTATGTTGTATGTGTAAGTAAGTTGTAGGTACTACAATCTAGTTCTTAAGGGTAAAGCAGGTAACTCCACACATAATATAATATAAACCATTTACATTCCTACGCATACTACCTACAATCTAGTAATTACTCAAAATAGTTTTCATTATACACCTGCATAAACCCACGGTAACTATAAATACTCACATCACAACCCACATCACAGCTGAATAAGAATAAAGAAGGCACAGCAAATTGTGATGAAATAAACTAAAGTTCTGGCGAATGTGGAGAAGATATAGAATTATTTACACATTTTCCTAGTTTCACAACATTTTTCCAGAAAAGTTCTACTGATAGCAGAGTTGCAGAGTACAATGAAATCCTTTTAAGGAGAACACATGTTAAGAAGGAAAAGTATCATCCCCACCAATGATGAATTGAAATTAGAACTGCTGTTGCCAATTATACCTACCCCAATTAATTTAAAGTGTCATGTCCTTATACCAACAAATACGGTGATGTAAGTATTTATGTGATCGTGTTGTGAACATCGCAAATTGTATCACAAAAATTGCTGTTTATATGATTCAGACCTACACATATACTAGCCTATATTACAATTTCTAAACCTAGTATCTACCAGAAATGGTGATCTTATGTATTAATTACGTAACCAAACCAATGAATGGAAACATTGGAAACATAGCATCAAGAGAAAATTGGACACAAGTATAATACAGAATGATATTCTATCCTCATCATGCATGTTTTCATGTATTATATGCCAAGCCTTAGTTTGAAACAACAAATGCATTTCAATGTACGTTCTCGTACTTTCATACGGAAAAGTTTTCATGAATCGATTCTTATTCTGCTGAATGTATTAATTTATTTATACTTTGTTAAGGTACATACATACTTAAAGGAATTTTAGGTCCAGCGTACATGAAGTAGAAAGAAGAGTTATGCAAATTGAAATACTTTATGACGACTCATCAGTTTTCAAAAGATTTGTCCATGACTCATTAAGGTCGGTCGTCGATCGCTGTTTGATTGACAAGCTGAGCTGGCCTGTGCCATGCCGTCCTGGCGTAGCCAAGCAAGGACACGTCAAACAATGTTAAACAGATTCGGACACACAAACTCAATGTAGTAATACATTAAGCCACGGGAGGATGAGTTCTGGGATCATTTATCTGAATTGAATGCAATGAATAAAAATATGAATGCATATAATGTAGTGTGAGTAATATGTGTTAGTATACATAGCTGTATGAGTATGGCTTGTATATGTATCTTAAGTATCTGAGTAATGGCCCTAATTATCAACCAACAACGATAACGTTACAATTATTGACTGCGTTTGTATTTTACGTTTTAGTTGGTAAGATGAGCTTGTTGCAAAATAATTAACTTACGTTAGACGAATGGGCACTAAGTCCTTGTAAGAAGTCATTGATATTGCACACTTATATAAAATGTTGAGACATTTGCTTGCAATTACACATTTTAATCAACCACCCCATGGTCCATGACATGACTGTCTTTTCATTAAAATAAGGAATTGCTGTTTATCAAAAGAAAACGTTATTTATTCCGATGAACTTGCCTTAGCTAGCAGGCACAACCAACACAAGACTTACGACGTATTATTAATATTATAAGCGTATGTCCCTGTCTTACCGAGAAACTTTATTTTCGTGTACTTTACTTGTTCAATCCTCTTATCTATGTAGGATCCAAATCGTCTTTCTTTGGAATGATCAATAACATGATAAATTCAGTGTAGACATACATCTAACCATAAGTATCACAACAATACATTCAACTTTGATTCAACTGACATTGAGTTAGCTTCTATTATTCCTTACAGGGTACCTATTTTAACCTATATACATATACTCTGGAAAATAGATTTTTCAGATACCAGCCAGAATTAGATAATTCAGTGATATCATATTTGCAATTTAGATTCGAAATCACACCTGCTTAGCATGCCACTGGTACTGCATGGACTATTGTGTGGAAATACACTTATCTACTAGGAATGTTATTCAAATTCGAGTTGGTTGATCTTTAAGGGGTATAAGAATAACTTACAAATCTCACTTTGTAGCCTTTAATCTAAATATTGATGATTGAGCAATGAAGGATAATATTATTCAGATTTAACAGATTTGTTTAAAAATTGAATCTTAAAATCTCAAGTTACTCGAGGATACTCTTACATGTGTACAAGAACAAGAATTCTAATAATTTTTAGTGTAATTCATTCTCGCTTGAAGGCCTGGCCTAACAAATGTGAGTTTTATTGCGATATATTTTAATGAATAATAAATGAGGAATGATTTTGTCGAATTTAATGCGCAAAAACAGATATTCATCAAATTTCATCATTGTCTTGTATAACATCATTGTAAAACAGCCAGTTAGCTCTACAATTAAAATAAGTTTGTATATTACTGTTCATAGCACCGCCTGCATCCCTGCATGTTCATGAAGTTCAGTTTTGGTTTGGTACAAAAAAGATGGATATCTTCCTTAATAAAAAAACACAAGTATTGTAATTCCCCTACTAGGGTTTAAGGATTCATATCAAAATTATATTCGATTTCATTTCCTGGAAGGATCATTGCCGAAAAGACTGAATAATGTAAATATATTCTGTCCTTGATTTCACCTTTTTTATACATTGAATTGAACACTTTCTAGTGGACATAATCTTGGATGGATTTGAATCTCTTGAGACTCATTAATTCGACATCTTCTGTATTTGGAAATGTATTCAGATAATATTTGTACAGTGTAGACACATATAAGTTAATAAGTTATTTCAGTTTCTCCAGTGAAATCGGAGTTAGTTTTGTAGAAAAAGACTTTCTACAATGTTTTAAGAATTGGAATGGATTATACAATTATCAACACGTAAAAACATAACAAATGTAGTTTGGACTTTGGTTAGTAACTCTGTTGACCGGAAAACTAACAATGTAGAGAACGAATTTAAGCATGATTTTTTTCAGCGTTGTATAAGGCTCCATGTGCATGTTATCTTCATCAGAGTATGTGTAATGTACATGTATTATGTATATAAAAAATAAAATGTATGTAAATGAAAACATGTTTGCCCCTTGAACAAAATAGGTTTGACAAAACTGAGGACAAGTGTGTTTTTGGCATTCGTCAACTGAACAATTGACATGGGGGCTGTTTGGTGGAGATGGTAAATAAAATCAGTACTATTGATGGGAAGAACATGTGAAGAAATTTTGAAACGGAATTTTTTTGAATTGATTATTTAGTCAACATGAGATACGGTAGTGAATCGGATAAATGAAATCTGATTTAGAGTTTGTTATCGCTGATAGTTGAGTTGACAGTATTGGTAGTGAAAGGATACCGAAAGCTACAAAGAACTGGAGATTGTAGGCCAAAGTCAACTTTGAAGATAAATCCTCTTCATAACATAAGATATCATGTCGCATACCGAAAGACAAGACACGCAACGAGCCGTGGCATGATGCGGTGAATTATATTTTTCCATGATCTCATTGCTCCCTGTTATAGGAATATTATTTGTATCAATCCACGAATCCAATCAACCCATACATAAACGATATTCTAAACTCTGAGTTCTCAATTCAGAGGACATGGTCATCATTCGCGTTACATCAGTTTAGTTTCTCTCCAGTTTAACACTTCATCAAATCCTCTGGCCTGCCATTTAGTCTCTTCTCCCGTTCATCGATTTACAACAAAGTCAAGGCTGTTTTCTAATTATTTATTAGTGCTACGAAATCCATTTCTAAACTTCTTTTTACTAATTTAAGGACACTAATTTATCATTGTTTCCCGTAGTGTCAATGAGAACGTAGTAAAAGAGACAAACCACACCAAAGCATCAATTATGAAAGTTGATTTTTCGAAAACCTTTGTAGGAATTGACAATTTTATTAACTGTATAATTTACAGTTTTTCTGTATCAAATTTTTCAATATTACCAACTCTTTGTGTGCCAGAAACAAAGGAAATCCAAAATCACGATCTATGACAAAAAGCAAAAACATTGACAAACAATTCACAGCCAAATATCTATATATAGACAATATAGATGATAAGTCATACAGACATGAAATTTGGAGTTTTAGGTACTAAGCTTATCCCGAGAAATATTATGGAGTTATTAAGTTTCAAGTGTTTTCTCTTTTTTATGTGTTTGAGCAGTTGCTTTCACGAAAGCCTTACTTACAAACGTAAAGAAACTTTACTCCCAGTGTTAAATAAATGTACATTTTCGACCGACAGTGGTAATAGCCCTAGCCCGTATTCTCCAGACTTAAATGAACTTTATGAAAAGTGGAAATTTAACACAAGCAAAACAGATGTTTTTCCAGAAATTACATTTAAGTAAAGACAATACAATATGCTTTCAATCATAAAATTGTGATTCAAATGTTTGGAAAATTACTTAATACTGGTATTTTTCTTTAGTGTAAGGAGTTTCCAGCCGAAATGCTCTGAGGAAGAAACGTCACTTGAAGTCACTTTTACGATAGATAAGGATGCCGTAAAAATGGGATCAGGAAAGGGATTATTCAGAACCTTAAAATCTAACGGGGAATTGATTTGGGAAGATTCAGATGGACATTTTCACTCCTCTATGCCACATTCGTTTTGTGTGAATATTAACCCGTAAGATTCAGTTTATTAATTTTTGATAAAAAGTCTATGTAAGATTAATTAGATTATGGAGGTTCAGTTTTCTACGTTGAATTCTAAATAAGTATGTTTTGTAAAAATATCTTACAACAAAGGAATAAGACGGGAGACACATTATCTTTCATGACTTGCAAATCAGGATGCACTGCCCAGAGACCCTGTGTACGAAAATGTTGCCCTCCAAATAGCATCTTTGATATGGAGAGTAGAACGTGTAACTTAACAACGAAAATCTGGGAGCCCTTTTTCTATTCTGCTGTCAACCACAAAGCAGTTGATCCAAAAAGTTACTCTGTAAATTATGGCTTTCCGTCGTGTACAAGCAGATATATTACTTTAGCAAACAGTCAGGGCAATAAGAGGTATGAATGATTGATTCAATTTTGATCATTTTTAATTACATAACTGCTTAATAGAAAAAATGGTCTAAATGTATATTTCCGCTTTTAGGATGAATTTACTCTTGAATGGAAGTCTTGCTCAAGTCAATGGAGATTCTTCTGTGTCGATAGTAAATTCTAATGAATTTTGCATAGACGGATTTCCTTACCATACGACAGATGACAAACAGAATGAAAATCATGTAGTAAATTACAGTGGCTCGGAATGGGATCAGATTGCTGTAATATGTGTTTCAGAGCCCACAGTGTTAAACCGATGTACAGATTCATATGGGGAGAAAAATACTTACTCTTTAGAATATTCACCAAGGGACTCAAATTACTATTTTGGAAACTGGTTTCAAAACAACCTGAAAGATATATCCGAAGGAAGCAACTTCAAGTAATGACAGTACCTACCTTACAATGCATGAAATTTTGTTTCAATACTAATAATACCTTTAATGGTTAATTTCATTCTGGTTAGTTTCTTTAGTCTAAAGCCTTTTCAACCGAAATGTGCTGAAGGGGATACGGTTATTCGAGTGAGCCTTATCCCTGATGAAAGTCCCATAGATTACAAGGACGGGTCAATTCAAAATTTAACAGCAGCAGGAGAATTGATTTGGAAAGACTCAAACGGGTATTTTCACTCTTCTAACCCACATGCATATTGCGTCGACATAAATCCGTAAGTTTCAATGATAATTCGTATTATTGCTAATTATTAGTCACTTAACTAATGCGTTGAGTATATTTTAAGCTATTTTCATATTAGTAAATGAATTAGTCTCAGCATTAACATGTGTGTGTCACTCTTAGAAAGGACAAGACGAATAGAGAAGTTTCCTTCATGGTATGTAAATCAGGATGCACTGTCCATCGACCCTGTGTAAGAAAATGTTGTCCTCCAAACACAATCCTAGATGTAGATGGTAAAACATGTAATTTGACAAGGAAAATTTGGGAACCATTTTTCTATTCTGCTGTCAATCACAAAGTACACAAAACAGATGAGCCAGAAAGTTACTCTATAAATTACGGCTTTCCGTCGTGTGAGAGCAAATATTTTGTTGAAGCAAATGAGTTGAAAGTTATGAGGTATGATTGATTAATTCAATTTTGATGATATTTTAAATAAATTGACATTTCGTAACTTCTATACATAATGACAACTTATTTTTGCTTTTAGGCTGAATTTACTTTTGAATGGGAGTCTTGTTCAAATTAACAAAGATGGTTCTGTCTCGATATTAAATTCTGACGAATTTTGTATGGACGGGTTTCCATACTATACGACTGATGTCAAACCGAATGAAAACAATGTTGCAAATTACAGTGGTTCGGAATGGGACCAGGTTGCCATCATTTGCGCCCCCGTTCAGTTGAATTTATCGCAAAATCAAACACATTTCCATGCTCCTTCTCTCCTAAGAGGCCTTCAGGTAAATATCACATCAAGTCAAAATTGTAATTGAACTTTCCTTCAACAAGGTTTCAAATTCAAACATTTGTAATTTTTCTAGAACGTAAAAAACATTGTGACTGCGGTTTTGATCACAATTTCTGCCATATGCCTACTGCTCATGGACATTGTGTACTTAATCTTATGGAAGTACAAAAATATTCACGAATGGCTCCAGTTTTCATGTGCCACTTCATTTTTGGTGGCTTTCACTGCATTGGCCATTGCGCAAATATTTTCAATACAAATAAATAACACGAATCCATACATTTGCAAAATCTTAGGTGAGACACTTAATTTCCACGTGTAAATAGATAAGTTCATTATTTATGATGGTGGTACTATTTATTAACGTTTTGCTATGTATTTAATTTATCATTTATTTGTGTATAGGAATTGTGATTTACTTCTCATTTCTTTGTGCCTTCTTCTGGATGACGTAAGTACTTTCATTCTTTTTGCCAGAGTATTACTTTCGCATTACTTTCGCATTACATTTTATGTTTTCAATCGTACAAAATTGCAACGTTGTGTTATAATTACTCTGAACTGTCTGAACCGTGAAAGTGTGTATTTAAACTTTTAATGATACCTCATTAATGTCATTATTAAATGAGGTATGTGTATTATAGGGAGGTATCTAGCGGCAGGGCACTAGGGCACTATACCCCCCCCCCCCCGAAATCTCAAAACAAGAGGTTATTCAGTGCGCAAAAGTGCCTTAAATTGCAAAAAGTTTCGATACTTTTTAGGTTGATTTTGGTTCAATATATCTCAATTTTTTCGCGCTTCAAGCGAAAATTCTCATTTATAATAACATTTTGACCTTGGTGCCTCCCGCAACCAAATCCTGGATACGGCCTTGTGAGGTATTATATATTGCTGTGAAACTATTTCAAGAAGCTGTAATAACTAACGTGTTATACAGCTTCTTGTTTGTACAGATAGTATCAAAACAGCAAAAGTTAAAGAAAAAAATGCACCGTCAAATTCCATTAACTTTTATAATCATGCAGTCACCCAACAAATCACATTTTAAATACAACTTGTCACAATCAGTTTTGTAAAGGGGACTCAGCAGTTTGTTCTTGAAATAATATGTAGGTACTAGTACATATAACATGATATTGTAATTAATTTTATTAACCCATATATTTGTTTAATAACAGATCGATTAATGCAGACCTGTGGTTTCGATTGTAAGTGAGACAAATATTAATTTTCCATAAAATAATCATGCTTAGATGTTACCGTTAACTTTAAATTACAGTTAACCCCAGAACATACTATATAGCTTTAGCAAGAGTTAATTGATAACACGTCACGTTTAAAGCTATTTTTAGCTACTGCAGATAAAAATCCACATTATACATTAAACCAAAGCATCTTATGGATACTTCATTTCTCTTCCACAAAGTGAAATATAGTTTAAATTTTAAATCATATGTTTTTTGCAAGGTAGAGCAGGTCGTGAGGTGAAATCAACCTTAGTACAACTATCTCCCATATCCGATGTTTAATTTTTTGGAAGAGAAATTATGGCATTTAGTATTGATGACTTGGTATATTTTATCTGGAATAAGTTGCTAAAAATTATTCAACTGGGTGTAGCTTCACTCTAACTCTAACATTAACTAGTTAGTTCTGGAGATAACTAAAATCAGGAGGAAACGGTAACACCAACACATGTTACCTAACCTACCTATTACTTCCATCTATATTATTATTACTTAAAAATAATCAAAATAATCATGCATGCTATCAATGTAATTCTGCATGTGTATAAATAAAAAGCATGAAAGTCATGTTAAGCTTAAGCATAATATGTTGTTGAATATAATTTAATAATTACAACAAAGCTGTAACACGAAATCAAGTTAAAGCATGTGGTAAATTTTCCACACGGGATGAAATGTTGAGTTTGTTGAGTAGTTCTATTCATAATATTTGCAGGCTAAATACCGAAGGTATTAGTAACAGCCAACAGCTATAGAAAAAGCGAAGCGTTAGTTAGTAGTATATAGTGCTACTATTACTAGTTATTCTTTCTTGGTGAAGTACTTAAAATGTTATTGACATGAGGATTCCATTAATTAGTAAATAAGAGAGCTTTACATAATCCTGGATGGATGTAACTGCAATGAATTGACTTTGGTTTAAATTAAAAGTCAATTGAGTCAACCCAACCTGTATTATTAACAAGATGAGACGTATACAAGTAAGGCCTTGAGAAGTTCAGATAAATAAGATTTTCTAGATGTGAATACAAATACAGATCCTTCTCTGTATTATATGCCGTCAGCAAAGTCAATTTCTTCACTTATAACTTGGCTGCGTCAACCTGTGTACACTGTGTAGCTTTGGCTTTGTATAATTTTGCCTCTTTTAGGCCTATGTCGTAGGTAGGCCTCTGAGAAGTAAGTGTTGATTAGCAATGAGACGTTAGTGCGGTGTAGTTCGTCATTCGGTGAATGAAACAAAGTTTTTTTTAACTCAAATGTGCAAAGTCAGCATGATTTTACACATATTATAAGCACTTCATTATCAATTCATAATTGTTATCTGTTGTCATCAATAGACATTTATTATGAAATGACGTTAGTCAGTGGGTTATGTTATTTACTTAATTTGCATGAATAGTTCATTGAGACACTAACATAATGGGATATTTATATACATATTTTTTGTGTGTCAATAATAAATGTTTCATAATTTTACTTTTAATGAATTACGCAGTAACGGATGCCGCCCCCTAAGGACGCGTTCTAAACCCACGGAAGACAGAAAAAAGTTTATCTTCTTTGCCCTCTTCTCTTTAGGAATTCCATTTCTCATTGCGGGTTCTGCTGTAGCGCTGGACAATATTTACATGTACGTACATACCTTGAAGGATAAATTACAGTAGCTATACTAAACTAAATCACTACATGAGTGAGATATTAGTATGATATGAAAGATTTGTCAATATTTTGATTTTGCACATTTTTACGTTAGGGATAATCCCAGTGAAGCTCCAATCGCTTTGCCTGGGTTTGGGGAATCTTACTGTTATTTTAAAGGAAGAATGGTGGAACTTCCATATGCCAAAGGTCCTCAAGCTGTTTTGTTCGTTTTCAACATCATTTTTTTCTTGAGTACAGCTCTGTATTTGCGCCACTACCAGAAGGACACAGAGCTTGCTAGGACCAACAACAATTCTGATGATAAGAAAGGGTACCTTTAAAAAACTGTACAATTGACTTGTAAATGATATTCTTTTTTCTAATAACATTTTTAATGTAAATGGAATTGTTTTGGCAGAAATTTCCGTCTTTTGGCAAAGCTGTTTATTGTGATGGGCATCCTGTGGATCTTCGAGCTTATTTCTTGGAGTGCCGCTGTGTTGTATCCTGATAACGAAATTGTGACCTTGTTGATATTCTTACCAGCGGATGTTCTGAACGCTTTGCAAGGGGTGGCAATTTTTATTATTTATGTGTGCAAACCAAACACAATCAATCAATTGAAAGCCACACTTATACGTAAACCTTCCATCAAATCAATCAGAACAATCCAGGGGACCGTTTGAATCGTCGAATTCAGATTTTCTTACTTTAATTTAATTTACCCTTGCCTTCATGCAAAGTATTTACACTTAAATATAACTTCGTGTCATAATTTAAGTACCATGGTTGTCATTACGTGTTTCATGTACATAGAACTGCACAGTCATAATTTTATCATGTACTTTCAGTACCATACCCCTATTGCACGTTAAGAGCAAGTACAAACTAATAATTAATATACTGATGTATGACAGTTTAAGATTTTTTCTATAATTATATAATTTTCTTTCTTGTATGTAAAGCGTGTTCTAATCTAAAGTAAACAATCCTATAAAAACAAGATAAATAATAATAATGAGGTGTTTATTGAGTGTGTTGTGCACAAAAGCAACTATGTATGTATATAAATAATGAATGTTTGTTTGTTTTGTAAGAATAAATTATGCATTTTTGTAGATAATATTTTTTACAAATGATCCAGGATGTACCTATATAAAAATGAACTGCTCTTTTTCATATCTGACGAGAGAAATTCACCAACACATTTGCTCGCATATCAAAATAAGCTGTAACTACCTATGCTCAAATATTGAGTGATTACAAGTATTCGTTTAAAAATCAAAGTTTGTCATTTAGAGAAGCGATACTCATAGTTGAAAAACCGGCCAATTTGTGGCTGTCACTGTGAACTTTGACATAGCAAATATTTGACGTATGATTATTAAATAAGAATTGGAAGGACACACATCCGGAAATTCACGTTCATCTGCTTTCATTGTTATTATTCGCTTTCTTAACTCTATTTTTTGATGCTATATACTCTTCTGTGCACACTATGCTACAATCTGATAGTTATCTCATGTTATAAGTGCCAAGTCCAAGTGTAGTCAAGTCACTACACTTTGTTATTAGACACTTTATAACATGAGACTGTATGTAGTATTTTTATAGAGCATCCCAATTACCAGTAACGCAAGTATTGAGTCGATGTGAATATACCACTTGATTATACAAATTAACAACTTCAACTTCTTTTGCATCAAGTAGTATTTGTTACTTGAAAGTTACTTATTTCCAGTTCCGATAATAATTCCTAGTATCATATTGATGTACAAAAGAGCATTCACACATCACCATAATATGCTTACATGTATGTACAGTTATGTTAGAGTACAGCTCTATGCTTGTTACACTTAGATTTGTTATTGCTGATAGAGTGAATGCTTATGACGTAAATGTTTTATTTTCGTTTAGTTAATCTCACACACACACACTATACTATACACCAATACACCTATGTCTGTCTGGTCAACAAATAATGCACGTTTTCGAGCATAAAATGATTATTGCGCATTTGAAGATAATAAATGCTTAGTAAATTATTCTGATAAGTGAATTCGACTCCAATGTTCATGTAACTATACTCACAAAAACTACAACTGCATCACGTTATTTAATGTGGAAACTATTATGATGATTTCTACAACACGTATACACCATATGCACGTCTTGTGTTTACAAAGACGTACGTCCCTTTGTAAACAACAGTCTGAATGTGTAGAAATGCCACGAAGAAGGGCAAGATGAATAATTTTTGCTGTCAAGAAGTTATGGATAAAGCTTTTTATTCTTGACGGATGATAGTAGGAAATTATTATTTAGTTGCATATTATTGTAAACGAGACATTATGCTATTATCATGTACCATTAAGTTTAATGTCCATAACGATGTGACAAATAATTACTACCTTGCATATGAATGAACTTATTTCTATACCTATAGATTGATTATCTTCATAATGTCAATATCACGCTCAGGATTCCATCACAAAATTATTTTGCATATTTTTTAGTATACATTACAGCATGCCCTGTTACAATATGCCCACACATACGATGCTATTACAATATACCCTGTTGTTCTGTAACTGCAATTAATGAAGCGTTGCTTTATACTAGAGAAATCTATTGAACACCTTTAATATGTACAAGAGGAATAATTAGAGGAAAATTGAAAAAGAAAGTCACTTAATGAATGATAGTACCTACATATTAAAACTAATATTATTTACACGAATAAGTTAAAGTTAATTAGTACAATGGTCATTTACATCTAATTTACAGTGTCGTGTATTGTATATACAATACATTATTTACATGAAATTAATGACAAGCTCACTGTTGTATGTCTACATACATCTCACTATACCATACACCATTTCTTAATACATAATTTATTACTGCTGCATACAGAATTATAACCACGAATATTTTAAACCTGTAAGCAAATGTCTCAGATCTATATCTACCATTCTACCATAAATAAATAATTACTGAAATCATGTTTGAGATTCTTTTTTGACTTCGCCATTTGTAATTTCCGTTTCCGGTGCTACAGTATGAGTCTCTTTAGACTCCTGTGGGTCTGGAGAAACTGGTAGGTTAAATTCTTGACCTTCTGAAGTCTGTTCCAACATTGATAATGGAGTGGGTGGTTGGTTCATCGCACAAATGAATAGAATTGTTTGTCTTTCTTGGTTAGTAAACGCCCGGCTCTCTCCATAATTTCTTATTCCGTCAATGCAATAGTCAGAGCTGTCCATTATTGAGGTATACGTCGATCCTTCACCGTCTGGATATGTGTACATCAATTTCCCATCCTTTCTCACTCGAAATCTATCAAATACAGTAATTTTTCAAGGAAAAGTACATTTATATGAATAGTGTATTATATCTATGCGCAAATCTTACTGCAAATGTTTGAAAGTTCCATTAGCATCCTCTTGTTGTGGGCTTAATCTAATGGCGACTTCTCTACTGAATGGAAATGCTAATGTGATGTTCTGGTAACAGTTGTGTTGGAAGGCAGGAGGGTATTTCTGAATGACATGTGGCTTAATTCTGTTCAATTCACTTGATGAAATGTGAGAATTCATATCGTAGAATAATCTGGGCTTCCAAGGAGTGTCATCTGAATTTAATGGTTGACATCCTCTGGCAGGCACCGTGTCAGGATTTTTTGGTGAAGGCAAACCCAAACTGTAGATCTCGTTGATTCCACAACATTTTTGTATGCAAGGAGTTTCCGATGAGGAGCAGTAAGGTTTACAGATTAACACTTCCAAAATACGAGGACTTATTCTGCAATTTGATGGGAATTCAGTGAAAGATTAAGCTCTGCAACCAAAATCTTAAGGTAAATTATATATCACCTTACCCGTTAATACAATACTCATCAGGTCGGTAAAATTCGCTTTCATACTTCAAATGACCATCAGGAAGAATTCCATACTTTTTAGAGTCTCCAAGTTTCATTCGTCTCCTGCCGAAGTTATGAATGAAACCTTGAAATTGGAATCGTCCACTTTGACATACAATGGGATTCTTTTGCAACCTGAAATGAGTTTTTCAATCTTAGCATTAATTTTTGCCTGAGTTGGGTTTACATCTAATGTTGGACAAAATAGAAAGTAGTTTAGGTATACACATTTGTAAACGTACGTGAAATTTTTGAATTCTGAAGAAGTCATAAAAAATGGAGGCACATTCCATACAGATCTAAGTCTTTGCTTTGCTACTAAACTAGTGTCATCAACATTTGATATTCTCCCTTTGCAATGATGAGTTGTGCCATCATTGACATCCACATCCGGTCCCATGTGACAGCAAGTCGGTATGGAAATTAGATTTTGTTGTTCGAGCAGTTTCCTATCATGGCTATTCTCATCGGTAGTAGTAGTTGATTTCGTGTCATTGTTTGTGGCCTGAGCCTGAACCTGTGTGTCTTGTTTCTTTTTAGTTTTTGGCTTTGTTTTACGCTTGCCCTTCCCTTTCTGTTTTGATTTAGTTGTGCTCGCAGATGCTGACGGCTTTTTCTTACCAGCCAATTCTAAGATTAAAGACAGAAAAAGATCAAGAAGTGAGAAATAAATTTGAAAATTTGAAAACAATGGTTTTAGATTATTAGTAGGTAAAGGAAAAATAATTGAGTTTATTTTCTAGAAATGCAGTCTGATAAAACATGTATTAGTATTAGTAGTATGTAAGTAATTATTACACTCTGCCGTTACGGCGAATATGACTACGGGTGCGAGAGCGAGTTTTTACTTTGGGAGATTCAGTTGTGGCTTTGGATGATTTCCGTTTCTTTTTGTGTGTACGTTTATCTAAATGTGTTGTTTTTTCATTACCATTGTGCGTATTTATATTCCCTGAAGTCAGTTCAGCAGAGTCACCTGAACAAAGAAATAGAATCGTCTCAGACTCCGCATTTGAAAAATCGGTCAGTTCTCCATAATCCTGAACCCCGTCCACACAATAGTTGTCCAATTTGGATGTAACAGGAACCCACGTCCCATTAGTGGACCTTTGGTTGTAAACCAAGGCACCATCTCTTCTTACTCGAAATCTAAAACATTTTCAACCATTTTCATCAGGCTTTACCGAATTTAAATATACTAACACTAAGTATCCGTATCCCTCTTTATTTTCAGCTGGTTAAAGCTAATCATAATACAGACATCTACTATATATAGTACATACATATCTGTAAACAAGAAAAAATGCTAATTGTCCTTTTCTTACTGTAAATTGAGGTAAGGTTGATTTGCTAAGGTGCTCAAATATTGTGCCACTTGTTCTCCATGAGGAAAGACCGTTGTCTTGTTTGTGAAGCAATTGAATTTAAAATTAGTTGGAAAATTTTGGACTATATGAGGATTAATTGTGTCCATTTCGTAAGGAGCAAGGGGTACATCCATGTCATGGTAAAGCTTCGGAAACCTACATGAATAATGAATATTATGTAACATTAGAAGTTCAGGGCTTCGACAAAAAACTCACTTTATATTTAGTTACCATTTTGTGTCTTCCGGTTCAAGTGTCACACATCCTCTAGGGTTATCACCGTATCCCAAACTGTAGATTTCATTGAGACCACAGCATTTATTTATGCAAGGTGTTTGTGGGTCTGAACAATTAGCTTTGCAAATTATCAACTCCAACATTTTATCGTTGAATCTTAAATCAGAAAAATACTCTGTATGGACAATGCTCATTAACAAGAACTTATTTCATACATAAATATTACCTCTCTAGGTATGTAGTATAAATAGGGAAAAATATGTTACTAAAACCACAGCATAATTTTTAAATCCAGCTAAAAGTAATTGTCAGTACTATACCGTACCCATTGATACAATACTCATCAGGACGGTAATATTCCTCATCATATCGCAAGTATCCATCCGGGGAAAAGTGATTTGCTTCTGTGTAGGATTCGTTGATGTAAATATAAGTTGTAAGGTTAGTTGATCGGCACGACAAGAAGCTCTTTTCTAATCTGAACGATTCCAATTTCATAAAGACAGATTATAACGGGGAAAAAGTTGTATTATAGCTTGCTTTACACTTACCGAAACTTTGTTTCTACATCTGTGGAGACTAAATGTGCAGGAGCTTTCCAGCTTGTCCTCCTTCCATCAAAGTCCAAACTGTTTCCACACTGGAAAAACATTACTTCTTCCATTTCCATGTGACAACAAATTGGCAAAATAGCCGACTGAGTCTTTTTGTCATCCCCGAAAGAACTGGGACCCATTCTGTCCATTTTCTCAGAGCTACTTCCTGATTCGACACTTAGCGAGAGATCTTTTGCATAGTCATTACTGAACATAATGATTTTCCGAAGTTCAAAACTACTCACGACTGAAAACCACGAACCAAAATGTAGAAGAAGGAAAAAACATGTAGAAAATTTAGCCATTTCAGTTAATTCCAATAAGAATCTATTGAGTATCCCTAATGAAAAATAAACGCTAATCAATTTCTGGAAAAATGACTTGTTTCACTTGTTCACACTCGTTGATTGTCTTTTACAATCAAAGACTACAACTTATTTTACATTACAAATTTTCAAAGTCCATTAAAGGCTGTTGTTCATTTCAGTAGTGCGATACGATACGGCTAACTGTTCTTCTGCTCTTGACAACTGAATGAAAACAAACAGTTGTTAAGATTGATCTCAAAATACAATAGAAAATTATTATGTAAAAATGTGCAGATAAGTATTTTATTGGGCCGAATAGAGTCTTGGCTTGAATTTCAGGTTCTCACAAGCTTAAAGCTCAATAATTACAATCATAGTTCTACATTTCAATCTCAAAGTAAGTATACACATTACGCATCTCTGACTGAATGTGTAACAACTGTATGTAATCAGCAAAATCATTCTTGTGCATCACCCATCAAACATAAACATTTCTGCAGATTTACGCGTTACACCATAGAACTAGATCGGAAAACATAAGAAATCCATTGGCATACTTTACATTCATTATCAGCTCGCCTACATTTGCATTTGCATAAAACTAGACTAATCCCTGCATAGTAATTCAACTCGTTTCGTCAGATCCATAATCTTCTATACAGAATCCATCAAACCACATACTCTCCAATCAACACAAATGCAAATTTTTGCACAACCATAATATTAGCACACTTTATACTCACATTAAATTACTACAGTGGTACATAAAGGTAAAACCGGCAGACATTTCATTTTTAAAAACTCATTCATCTACTATTTGAGTTACTGCATTTAATGACCATTGACCACTACAGGAGTCCTGATTAATGTTCTGTGTTATTTCATTGATATTATAAAAATTCTATTACACTACCACTTTGCATCTGCCTTGCCCATACATACACTTGCTTGGGTTGGTGCTAACAATTGTATAATGCATATAAAAACAACCATTCATGCACAGTAGGGTTTCAATTGCAATCTACTTGTAATGTCATTTATTAGTCTGATGAATATCTTCAATGGCAATGTCCGCACATAATAGGTACATACATAACATATTGAAACAACATGAACCTACTTACGTCGATTTTAAACCAATAAAGCAAGCAATAATTATTTGTCGTTTTTTGTTCTACTTTTGTTATCCAAACCCTTTTTACCCTTGTAAAGAAAAATAGCACTACGGATCTGTAACTGCAATTGCAATTACTCGTCAAAATCGTTCATCATTAGTGTTTAATACACATGTACTAGGCAAAAACACTCTCATTAATCAATGTATATATCGAACATTTTATTCAAGGAAAAATATCAAGGAGCTACAACAACTCATTGAAATAATTACTGCACTTGTAGTTGTGCTAGTGAAAATGTCTCATTTTTACTTTGGTACTGGTCTAGTCGCTTAATATACGATACAACATCTACAACATCTACAGTATACTAAACTGTTATGGTATGTGAACGTACTCTCCAACAACAAACGAGATGTACATCTGCAATTCTTTTGTAAAGAGCTAGATATGTTGTAAGTACTTCTATTCCTTACGTGCTACATGTTCTTGTCTATCCGACCAAAACAAAGCAGTAAAAGTTTCATTTTTAGTTTTAATAACGAGAAACACAATGTATTATTGTATACCTAGGTACATGGTACAGCACAATGTACAATCTTATTGTGTTACCTGTAGGTATGTTTGCATACCTCTCTTAATAGTGCACTCAATTTCCAGAGTGTATTCTTGCAATACGGAGAATCATGAGAATCAACATCTTTGTTCTGAATAGTTTGTTTTGTCTGATTACGTTGAAAAGTAAAACAGCACATATCAGTGACAGACAGGAATAGTGGACTGGGCTAGGTGTACTGTGTACTCTGTGCTATGTTGAGATAGGTGAGAAACAGTACACTTACCTATAGAGACAATGAACCTGTAAAATGAAGATAAACAGAGATAACAGTCTTGTGCTTTATAACTTATTTCACTTAGGTACAGTCTTTAAAAGAGAAACACTGTGTCACTGTCTGTCATCCTTGCAATTGTATGTATGCTTTGTATTGTATATCTATTCCATTTTGCTGTCTTTCTCTAGCCTTAAATTGAATTTGAAGAATCGCAATTACTTCGTTAACGTAAATGTTAAAATTAACATGCGAACATAAATTATACTCATTAAGAATCCCGCAATTTAAGGGAAATGGAAAAA
>JAQFYB010002607.1:0-23508 GCA_034694085.1 Pogonognathellus longicornis
TATATGAATGACACACACACAGTGTCAAAGGTTCAATCAGGGAATTAGTGAATTTAGTGACAAGGGCGACTAAGCTGAGAAAGCATAGTATATTATATTGGGGAGTGCATTTAAATGTGTCTGTCTGTGTGAAACGGAAACTTACACGATGGAGAATGTATGTAGTATGTATGTAGTATGTAGTAGTTGTAGCAGAAAGTTTGAAGAGAAATTCAGTGGGACTAGTTTTCTTTGATGTAGCCAGGGGAAAGTAATGAAAAGAGTTTATTGGTTCAGTGAGCGTAAATGTGAATCAAAGGAGAGAGCTGAGTAGAATTGAGTCTAGTTAAGTAGTGTGCTGCGTGTGGAAGCCTTGGGTTTCTTAATGAAAATAAATTATTACGAGTCATGTCATGGCTGTGAGAAGAGTGGCTGAAAAGTAACGATAGTAGAAAGAGGCAGGACGGGTTGGGACAGTCAGTAATGACAAGTCTGGACCAAATGCACCAGTCGCCCCTCATTTCCACTCGTAAATGCTCGTATAAATAGAGATAAATGTTTTTGTAGTAAAAGTTATGTTTACTTTAGTTGACTGGGATGTTGTGTCTTGTGTGTGTCTGTTGTAGTGTGTGGACTGTGGACAAGGATGGTGTTATGATGAAAATGTTTTTTGAGCAGGTTTGTGATGATGAGTGGCATCACTTTGCCGTGAGTGTGGAGTTTCCCGAAGTTCAACTGTACATTGATGGGCAGCCGTTGAAGCAAGATAAAAACAACCCAGAGGTGATTGATGACTGGCCCTTGCATCCAGCCAAAGGGATTAATACATCTTTGAGCATTGGGGCTTGTTGGCAAGGGTCCGAGAACAAGTTCAAACATCATTTCCGTGGCTATTTGGCTGGACTCTCACTTCTCGTCGGCAAGAAAGAGGATCCCTCTGTTCTCAGCTGTCTGCACAAGTGCAAAGAAAGTCTCGAAGTTCCCGGCATGGAAGTGGTCCAACCGGGAATGCAACTTATGACCAATACTGGTATGGCAAAAGTCTGCTCCACTTTATAACGCAACGTTTTTAACACTACTAAATGTTTCTATGTACATATATGTGTTCTTCTTCCACCCAGTAGAGCAGTCTGGAGAAGAACCTTTCCTCTTATAATAATATCCTACTTATACAATGCCCGTTGGTTTACGATTGTTGATATTTGAACGGTTTACACTTGTCTTTAGATTATATTACCCACTTACTTCCGTCTCGCTGAGCTCGGCTCACATTTCATCCTCTCACCAACACCCTTCCACTTTTCCTGATTTTGTGACTCTTTTTATGAATCCCTACTCACTATACTTACTATACACGACTCTGGTAGTGTAACGCCTTATTGTGATGTAATAATATTAGAACTAGCATTTGCAGATTTGAAGAGTCTGTGTACAACCACCAATATTGCCCGCAGACATGTTTTACGGAGAAATTGGGTTGTTGTAGTATACCTACCTATACTCTTATTGAGCGGAAACGGATGTCTGTCACTGTCACCGGTGACGCTTAAGGAAAATAATAAAATCAGGACGATATAAATGAGCCGGGAAACTTTCTCCCGTGTAAAGTTTAGTAGTATGTAGTACATTCTGTGTTTGTCGTTTCCAATCAACTTAATCCAATAAGAAAACTAATTTGCATTTTTTAAATGAATATTTTACATCCCTTGAAAACTTTCCCGGGCATTCTTCCGACAAGTTGAAAAAAGTTTGCTCCCAGGATTATTGTTGGACAATGTGTGTTTCCAAGAGGTTAGACTTCAGAAAATGAGCATTTTCCCTGTCAATTTATAATGTGAGGTATAAAATGTGTTCTAATTCTTGTTCCGTGATCAACATCACGCGTTAATTATAATTCAGTTTTGCCCTCTTCCGACTCTGCTTTCTTTTCCTATTCTACTTTACGACTATTGAGCATAATTAAGGTAATGGATAAAAGTGAGCAACCTACTTTCACTCACATTCCAGATTCCACTATCTCCTACTACCCGTGCCACTACCTATTAAGTCTATGTGTTGTGAAAATACCCGCCATACATTATATGCTGTACAATGTGTACCTACCTCCAGAATCATGTTCCTTTGTCCAATACCTATGCCTATATGATATAATAACTAGGTACCTACACCTACCTAGTGTCCTAGACCTACCTAAGTACACAGATACCTCCAACGAACACCATACACAATTCAGTCCGCCATTTTGCAGGCTAATGATGATGATGCGTATTTTTTATATTACAGACATGACAGAAATTACAGTGGAGGGCGACAACACGACAGACATAGAGAATTTGATCCGAAGAGTGGGCTACATCAACTCGAGAGAATTCCCCACGCCCGGCAGGAGAAATCTTCATCTAGCAACTAAAGTCATGTAAGCCAAATAAAGTGAAATTGTGTACTTAGTGACGGCCATGTTCGCATAGTACTACTATCTATTAGCGCCAAAGGTCCAAAGGACAAAGTCCAAATAAGACAGTCGAATGTACCAGCTTGGTCCTTGAGTGCACAGGAAATGAAACTTTGTTAGTAACACTCGAGACTACTACGAGGTATCTGCTAAACTCAGGAGAACTCCACAGCTCCTAGGTTCTATCTATTAGGTATGTATAATGTAACCCACTTTCTTTGGCAAAGAATAGTTGGGTCTAATTTTATTGTATATATAGCATCAGGAAGACAAACGATCTCCACGGACTCATTTCATGTTGCTGGCCAGCCACAGGAAAACTCGGGAACTACGATGCATCCTGCATTCAACCTACGTACAATGTAATGTACATAGGTTGCAATACAAAATCAGTACACTACAATTACACTATGACTATATAGGACTCACAAACTTTCCTATACATAGTCCTTAATGTTAGTTGGAGTATAAAAGACAGTAATGGGTTCTTCTGGGTATGTCTAGTGCTATGTGCATACATTGTATTTCCACTCATAATAATAAGTAATATTTATGACACAAGCATATAGATGCATAAAGTACAACATTCCTGTTGTGAAACCCAAACTCAGGAAATAGAAACAGAATGGAACAAACAGTACTAGCTACTACCTAGTAATTTATTATTATCTCAAATTACGGAACACTTTTTAAGCAAAAGCACTAGTTCTTATCAAATGATTGAATTGCCTTTTGCAGAATCAATTTAAGTTGTCTGCAGACTCCGTTCAACTGTCGACAGCCTCCATAGACGAAAAGAAATATTTAATTGAATCAGAGCCAAGTGTGAGGAATGAAGCATCAAGGTTATGTAAAATGCTGTGATGAGAAACTCCATTGTCATTTGAGCGACAGAATTAATTCTTTGAGTCTTATCTAAATTGACGTAGTCAAGATAAGTGCAAATGCGTACTTTGCGTACAAGATGAATCGGCAACGACAATCTCGCTATAAAACGCTCTTTTACTTTACATCAGTCAAGTTCATTTCAATAATTCTTTAATACCTACTATTAGTATTTTACCACATTGTTTCTCTTTTTCCGTATTTGCGAAATTTATTAAAATTAAGGCGCATTCTGTCATTTATACTAAAAAATATATATTTAGCTTGTACTAGTTTTATGTGAACAGATAGGTGGGCTCAGGCTGTTTTAGACACAAAATGCGTTTCTTAATAAAATTGAAGATTCTTTTAAAAGTTAGTTTCGTTGTTATTAACAAAGGTCAACAAAGCTGTAATGTACTGTACATTTTCTGTCCGTATTGATTTTAATGTACATTAGTGTTTCTAATGAGTTTTACCATCAAAGCAAAATTTCATTGTTTCTTCGTTTCTTTGTTCTATTTTATGTCTTTGATGATTGGGAAACTGGTTGAAACGAAAACAGATGTGAGTCTGGAAAGATGATCAAAATAATACCATCGGACTCGTTCGTGATGGTCTTGCCACCACAAAAGCCAACAATTGAGATCAATGGAACGAGCAATCTACCACGGGATTACGAGGATTTTCGTCTAGGCGTCCGCGTTTTCTCTGATGTGCGTGTCACCATTTCCTCAGATCGAGATGACAACGAAGAATGGAGAAACGGTAAGTACATCACATACGATATTTTACCCGTCTGTGTACTTATTTCAGTTATAAATTGTATACTTACAAACTACCCTCTATATTGAGTATCTCTACTATGTATCGTCTTTCTGGAAATTGGAGAGTACCCTTCTAAGCGATATTGGCTAACTTTAGAAAGTACAATATTGCTCTTATGTCTTAAGCATGTGGAAACTATTTGTAATAATATTGCAATTAGGTACGCAATGTTTAACAAACTACATTCAGATGTTTACCATTGAATATTTTCCATACTTGTACTTTCATGTTTCATAGAATTTTCTTGATTACATTTTGTAGTTTATGATTATGGGTAGTTTATGTGTAACTAAAAATAGCATTACGTCCATTACTCAGCTGTCAGACAGAACCCTGAAAATGTAGGTATGTTGTTTTCCATCTTTTGGCTAAAATGAAATTTTGTATGTAATGTTCTATATAGTTGCATCAACTCACCAGAGTCTCAGAGTTATGTTTCTGCTAGACTGAGCAAAGAGAAGGCAGACATTTAACAATTCCAGCAATAAACAGCTTAAGGTCTTGAGGCATTTTGTCATCTGCAACTTGATGGTTGGCATCAAATGTAATTAACTAGGGCAATTCAGACATGACTGGTTATCTGCGATGCAGTAAGTACGCATTGTTGGAAATGGCCTTGCCCTTTGATAGGCTTTAATTAGATTCGTTTACGAGTTTCTGTCTAATTCAAATGAGATTACATCGTAATATTCTGTTATAGTATCTAAATCAGATTTCTGGGTAAAATAGCTTCTGCTAGCAGCCGTAGCTGTTGAAGAAACAAAATAATGTTGCTCTCTCTCTCTATCTCTCTGAGTAAGAATTTAGAATGTAGTTTAAGCTTTTTTGGACGTAAATGGCATGCACGCAGCATTTGTTTGATAAGTTCCTATTAGAATTACTGGAAGTTGGGCATAGAGAAGCAAGTGTATTATATACTGTTTGTTGTAATGTAGTGTGTAGTAGAAACGAAGATAAAAAGAAATTATTTTATTACGTTTTGTATATAACACATAAAAAGAGCCTTTTGCCTTGAGATCCTTTTGCACTGTTTGTGCTTGTACATGTTGAGTGATAAAGCCACATATAGTCAGTAAAGAGTTCTTATGAAGACATTCGATGTGTGTGCATTTCAGTTTCCAAATAGTTGTGTACTTAACAACAGTGGCAAAGGACTGAGAAGGAAATACCATATTGTGTACAACAAGTAGCGTGCAGAAGTGCAGAAAGAGAGAGAGTGTGTGTATAAATGTACGTGGAACTCCCTCACATGTTGTCATGTAATGAATTGAGTGATTTACAACCATAGAATTTTTTAAGAACAGAGCAATAGACGATAGAGATGGTTATGAGCCTTTGCATATTTCATGAAGCAGTTAGATTTTATCGTGCGTCTATTTTAACCCAACACACAGAGCACGGAAAAATCCACCAGTGCTTTTCATCAACATTCAGCGTCAGTGAGATGTTTCGAGCTGGAAGATTGCTCGGATGCGTTGCTATTTTCTGTGTAATACAACACTGCACAGTTCTTGCCTTGTCTACATAGCGTTTCTTCTATGTAGTATGTGTCGCACGCTAAACTGACACAGAGCGATCGAATGGTTGCTTAATCTTGCCCTAGAAAATATTCCAGCGGACAAAAACTCCAGAACTAATGCGTACTTCCACTTATTTTGATCAAGATTCAAGATACAAAGTTTGCCCTATGAATTTTGTAGGCAGCTGG
Organism: Pogonognathellus longicornis; assembly: GCA_034694085.1. Classification (NCBI taxonomy): domain Eukaryota; kingdom Metazoa; phylum Arthropoda; class Collembola; order Entomobryomorpha; family Tomoceridae; genus Pogonognathellus; species Pogonognathellus longicornis. The sequence continues at coordinate 5,832 of JAQFYB010002607.1, forward strand.
CAATTTTGAAATATATTTCGTGGAAAGGAGTGAGGCGAAATACGTTTATCCAATTATCAACAAGTTTTCTAGCATTTTCTGGGAACTCATAATGAATGAATCACTCTGCTGTGATGTTTATTCTCCAAATATCGTAAATAATTTGCAGTAATGGTTACACCATTTGCCAATATAGTTGGATGCAATTACGTAAAGAGATATAATTGAAAGAGTAATTGCACACACTTCATGTTTTTTATGATTTGTATATCTTTACAAGTAAAGACAGTCTGAAACGTGCAAGACTCAACTTCTGTGTTCTATATGTGCATGAAGCTTCGTTTGAATTTGAAAGGAGTCTAAATTTAGGTTTATTTTGTTTAATATCAATGTCAATGCTAGGTCTACAAGGAATGCGCTTCTCTCTTTCTTTATTTCTGCCTCTAAAGGAACTCCTTGTATGGAGATAGTAATGATTAGCAAATGTCTCCAGCTTTGTTCGCTTTAAGAATTACATTTACGAATTAGCTACGCTTTAACAGAACTGCGACGGCAAGTTGTATTTAGTATCTGTAAAAATAGAAATGTCAATGTGAATTACCAGAAACAAGAATTTTAATAAATATCAGAATAACTTGAGGGAACAATGTGTGTGAAGAGTAATACTAATACCAAACAAATGCAATAATACATGTCGTTTAGTTTTTGTGACAGGATATTTTTAGCATCAGAGTAGAGAAACATTCAAAGGTAAAAAACGTGTGTCAATGTCAGGTGTCAACACTGACGCAAACAACACTGTAGATACAATCGCATACGCAGATAGGATTTCGGAGAAACTGAAGGCCAAAGTGCATGCAAGACGGGGAGATTACAAAAGATGCTTTATGTTTAGCATAAAGATCAACACAGTCGTCCAAATAGTAGCAGCTGCAATGCGAGGTGCTATGTAAATGTAAATACTCGTGTAAGGAGGCATTGTAGATGTAGGATGAATTGATTTCTTTTACATAGAATAAAGTAACACTCTGTCTGAATGAATTTTTACGCAAAGAGTCTAGAATGGCACGCTACACGCTTCGGTAAATGTATGCCCTTCAACTCTGTTTTACTTTAGTAAAGTGAGTTGTAAAAATTAGCACCAACACATAATGATGATTTCATAGTTACTTACAATGTACTAGAGGCGACAATTTTACAAAAATAATTGTCTCCTTTATCTACGTCTGAGGTTTTAACGATAAACGTAAAGTACATGCATCTATTCATCTGCGTAATGAATGTCCCAAGGGGAATTGTTATGCGGATGTACAGAATTTGTTTCTAAACAACTTCTGCTCTGCGGTTACGTAAAGTATGATGATGCGAAACAGTTATATACTTTATTTCTGGAATGGAATCTCACACTTTTTCCTCTTCTTGTACTTTGTACTTAGCTTGAAGAAAGTGAAAGGCAATCATAATTACTATAAATATCGATTCGAGACTGTATGACTCCACTATTGAGTCACACTCGATAGCATATCCCATAAACAACATCTAAAAATACAAAATTTTTCTTCATGGTGGGGTTCATATCCTTTTGAAATCAACAAGAACTCTCGCTCAACCCTCCCACGACATTTCTTTTCTTCCTTTTCCATTTTTTATTGGGAAAAGAGTGGTAGAGTGTAAGTTTCTTGAAGCTAGTCAAACAAAAATCACATTAAAAAACAGTAACGACAGTAAGTAGCATTTATAAGCAAGCCATGCAAAATGGTTTAGCATGAAGGAAGTCAAATGTATATTATAGGAATACCTAAATACACTTAAATGTATGTATAACATAACTGTATATCAGCAACAGAAAAAACAAACTTAAAATAGACAGCTTTAACCAAGAGACTCATTGAGAGTTGGTTCCTGCTTGCTTATGTAGTATCTATACCTATGACGGTTCAAGGTATATAGAGTTTAGGATTTTATGTGAAAAAAATCGTTGGTATTGCTTACCTCTTTGACTTGTCTCGGGTTGACGCGTCCGATGTGCACGGTGTTAGTGGAAGAGTAGTTAGTTGTACAGCTGAAGAGTGGTAAAAGATCTTGAGGAATCTGGCACACATGCCTAAATAAATAATGGTTGACATTTCTGGTCGTACGTCTCCACTGGATCAGATCACAATGTCGTGCATTGAAGGGATGTCTTCTCATTTGTATTATAGAGGATTGGTATGGATAGAAATCGATCCGTTCCACACGTCATTTCTTTCTTGTGTCTTTCTGCATTCTCATTACTACACAAGATTGTTAGCAAGTGGTGTTATTTTTTGCCCCAGAGAAGGCCAGGACGATAATAAATGCAGTTTCCATGCAGAAGTACATATAGAAAGGGAAGTAAAGTGGTGCAGGGAAAAGCAAGTTGCATTATACATATTTATGGAGACCCTGTTAGAAAAGCGTGGCCTCGAAAACATTATCGAGTCCTGTTGGTCTGATCTGATCTCTTCCATGCGCCAGTTTTCATTTCATTGTGACTTAGTTTCAGAGTTTATGTGAGTCGTGTACTTGCAGTTTTTCAATCGTTATCTACACTATGTTACTCTTTGTTTCCTCCGTGCGTGATTGTATTGTATTTTGTATTGCATTGTATTGGGGTACTGATAGTTGATGTAGTTTTCTGTGGGCGACAGGGAAGCTGAGTGAGTTTCTCTTTGAAATTGCTTGATAGATTACTGTGTGTATGTCATTGATGGATTGGGATGTGTTTTTCTATTTTCCAGGAGAGCCCGTGAGTGTGATCGAGAGGAAATTGGATGCTTGCACTGTGAGTGTCTATCCTCCACTCAATCCTGATCATGAGAGTCTCACCGTGCCCGAAAATATGCTGAATCAACTGGGAATTGTAGAGAAAATCACAAACGATGGAGTTCTTCTCACGGGTGCTGATATGATCTACAATTATGAACAGGTACCCGACCGCAAACACCAAAACTATACAAACCCTACACATCTGGGGTGCCTGACCCAAAAACGTTTTATTCAGATGACAATCTTAATTTTCCTTTCCTATAAAACAATTCTTAACATCAAATATTTAACAGATTTTCTTGAAGTCTTGTTTACTTTTTGCATTTAAAATTAACGTTTTATTCAAGTGACAATGTGAATTTTGCTTTATTACTACAATTTTCATTTAAACTAAATTAACAGATAATTCTTCTTTTTATTTTTTAGTATGTTCTTCACGAGTTTTATGAAATTGAGTGCTAATTTCATGAAAATGTTCAATCTTATTGACCAATTATAGTAATATAATTAAACTCTGTAGCTTACCTAGTGCACTAAAAATATCCAAATAATATTTATTATCCTTTAACATGGACTAAGGGACTAACACTAGTTAGCCATGTTAGGTAGATAGCACTTAAAAACAATGGCAAATATTCTTTTCATCGCTGCTCTTTTCGTTTGCTTCGTGTTTTTGTTAGCCAAATGCGAAATGAAATATTTATGTATGTATGTGTATTATTTGAATTAGGTCTTGAGACAGATTCAATACAGCAATAAGAAGCCGGCTTATTACCTTAACCGTGCATTCAAGTTGATTTGTTCGGAACTGAATGGACGCTTCACTTCCAATGAATACGTACAGACTGTAAGACTCTTTTTATAATATATATAATTGTATTAAGTAGGTATGTCTTATACGTATGTTGTCTAACTAATGATGATTTGTTGTTTGAATTTTTGAATTACGCAGCTGACCGTCATCCACCCTGACTTAAGCAGAAGCACGGAAGATCCATTCCTGGGTTCTGGCGGGGATCGTGTGGCAGAAGAGCACGCACAGCTGGACAATTTGGTGGCTCACGCCCAGGTTGACGAGCACCATGCTGAATTAAGGCCGGCCCATATGATGCCCGATATGTACATGACTTCGAATTTCCTCGATGGGAGTCAGCAAGTTGGGGCAAGTCACGCAGTTACTGTCATCATTGTCGTCTGCGTCGGTTTCCTTCTTTTCATGATCGTCTTGGGAGTGATCCGAATCCGTGCCGCTCATCACCGATCGCAGCAGGAGGATATGGCTGATGCGGAAATGGCGTGGGACGATTCAGCTCTTAATATCACCGTAAATCCCATGGAGGTAAGTAAGAGCAAGGGTAGTTCTAACAGTTCGATTGGTTATATTGTGTATTTACGTAATGCAAACACTTGAAATTGTATATGTTCTTCTTCTTCCCGACTGACGAATTACAAGTTTTTAGAGAATCTCTTGGTTCGACTCCACGATTTTTTGCTGCATCCTCGACTCAAAATAAATTCAAGTACTGTTATTATGGTAGCGGTAGCCGAATCTGAACTCGAAAGAGCTTTGTTGTTGAATTTGAGACTTGAGTTGATGAGAGCTCGTTAGGGCTGTTGTTTTGTGGGTGATCTTGGAACATTAGAGAAAATTTACAAAACGCTTATCATTGCTACCCGAAGTGACGCACGTGTGTTCTACGGCATGAGCCAACAACACATGGGAATTCTGTTATTGAAATTAATGAATCTCTCTCCAAAAGTACTTCAGTGTCACAGAAAGAAAACTTGTGTAAAAATACCTCTATCTTATTTTTTTTTGCTCGTATAGCTTAAAGAGTTAGAGACTATTATAGTAACTTTAAAAAATTCCCTATTGTGTACTCTCCGACATTTCTCAAACGTGCGACCCTTAGAGTTTTCGAGTCACAGACAAAGATAATATGAAGAGTAGGTGGGGAAGAAGTTGAATGTGGAAATGAAATGATAAGGATAATTTGATTGGCTCAATAAATTCTTTTTACGTACGCATATTGAAACGATATTCAACTGCCGTAGTTCGGGAGAAGAGATCGTGGCAAACTTTTTGAGAATTGTGAAGGAGCAGAATTACTGAATTGCAGATGTTAGAAAATAAGTAGCAAAACAAGTAATCGATGTCTGTGTGTCTTTGTGAAAGACCTGCACTGCTAGCAGTGCAAGAAGAGCTTGTTATACTAATACAACTCATAGGAATCCTCAGTCTCTCTGGACTAAAAAGACTAACTTTGTTATCTGGAACGAAAGCAGCCTGTTGGCAGAAGATAGGATGAAATAGAATTAGTTTTATAGACAGTTGACAAAATCCTTGAGGACGAGTACTCGTTGAGTCGCTGGTGCAGTGTGTATAGTCGCAGTCTTGCCAGAATCGTCTTCTGTAATTCTTAAAAGACTGTCTAGTTCCTTCCTAGTGTTGGTTTACCTACTGAGAATACATGTAACACGTATGATTTTCCATGTTCGCTCTTTCATATAAAATTATCGCAGTACATGCAGTAGAAACACGAAAGGCTACCTATATCTCTAGTACCTTGTAGGAATCATGACCCTAATAATTTTTGCAACAAATTTTTGTATTCTCATATTAATGCAGACTTCCATTATCTTGTAAATACCTACATGCTTTCTTTTACTCGTCTTATTCTCCACATTTAACTAACTTTTTCATCTACTCATACACTTATGTTATGAATCGATATACTGCAACATGCCTATACAGAGAACATTCCCAAAATACAATAATGTGAGCATTAACTACACTACAATGCATATGAAATAAGTACCCTAATCATTTTTGTTTCCAACTCTATGGATCTATGCTCGAGTTAAAAAATACACAAAGTCTTTCTTAGTACTAGTACCTACTAAAGAATTCTTTATGCTATTCGATAAAAGAAGTTTTTCTCATAAGTTTGTGAAAATGGAATGTATTGATTTTTGTGATCACATTTATAATTAACCTGTCACAGTGAAAGCTGAGAAAGTATGCAAGTGAGAAATGTTTATATGGACAATATGGAGTAATATTCGATTTTAATATTAGTGCGATGACTTTTTATTCACGATATTATGCGATATACTTATATAGCTATCGAAACCTACACGAGAATTGTTAAGACTTGTTTTGGATAATACTTCGCTAATACATTTTACAGACACTATCAGTACAAAATATAAAACACGAGTAACTCAGCGTTGCTTACAAACGACTAGATATTTTCATAAGTACTATGCTCTACATTGACTGCGTGAATGGACACTTCTTACTTAGTCTTCCTCCTATGTATTTACAAACATCTATGTTGTGTACTTATATGTACTTATATACATACATTAATATTATGGCGATGAATCTCTCGAAAGTGTTTTAGAGAACGGATGTCATGTATCGATTTGAAATATTTTCAGAATTTGGGCGGAAACAGCGGCCCACAAGCACAAGGAGAAGAGGGGGATGAGAGTTGGGACGAAGATGACGATGCATCAAGTTATCGAGATGACGAGTCCTCTTCAGAGGGGGATGACGAGGCAGAGGATGTTCGAGTTGCCAGTCGTGCTGTCCCTTGCCCAGGTCCGTCCCAATCCACCTCTGCTGCAGCTGTAGCCGCCACTTCTGATGTCACCGCTGGCGGCTCTGGAAAACACAACAAAGAACTTGAATGGGATCATTCCTCCATGTAAACAAAAAATAGTCACACAAGTCAACTACAGAAATGAGTCGTCGTTGTCGACGATGTCGACGCGAGGACGCCATCGTAAGAGTTAAAAATACTGTCATGGTGTGTTGTGGTGTGGTGTATAATGAATGAAATACTGTCGTCGTCGTACTTCCCTCCCGTTTCTTCTTAATTAGATATCAAATACTATAAATTCATAGGTAAATATTCTACCTATAGATAAAAGTAGCCATTAAGAAACAAATAGGATGTACATACAAGTAAACACTAATAATCTCCAGTATAATCAAATCCTATCCAGATACAACAAAACATTAAAAAGAATGAAATGCAATCGATAGTTATCCATATTATTATTATTTAGTATTTATATATTGTTCCCTCTTCTGCAAACAATCTTAAGTTACTAAAAAGTAAAAAGTGCTCGCTCGTAGACACTAAAAACAATAATAATAATACAAAACAAACACAGTATACACTACATGCATCTATAGGCAGCAATCTTAAGTGTTCGTATACAGATAGACCTTACTTTGCGCAAAAAAATGCAAACACATAATATACATAAAATATATAGGAAATACAAACTGCACTCCTTTGCAACACAGTCAAAAATGGGTTAAATTTTTGCGGATTTAAACAGAAAATGCGGAACACATTAATTAATTGCATTATTATTGTTATTCATAGCATACTTGTACAAGCAGCCTACTACTAAATGCTAGAAAGTAATGAAACACGTACTACATTATGTAATACGTGTGTGCATCACGGATATTTATTAGTACAAGCTTATCTATTGAGGTGAGGCACATACACGATAAAGGCCCAACCTATTTAAAAAGGTTGAGAATTGAGAATAGTAACAAACTACTTACAGTGTAGCTTTAATATGCTAATTTTTGAGAGTGTGGTTTTCTCCATTATAGATTTGTTCACCACAATTACTATTGCATTACTATTACATACAATGCAGTTGTAGTGAAAGAGTTTAAAATTAACAAGGTAAAGTTATTATACCGTGTATGAGTAAAGGAACCCGTACTGTTTAAGAAGCAAAAATGATGCCAGTGGACTGATGTGTAACAGTGCTGTGAACTTGAGTAAATAACAGTTATACATAGCAGCTAACACGTTTATGCCTAGCGAGCTACTTACATCACATTGAGAAGTACACTATACGTTAGTGGGTATATATTGGGAAACTTATTATGTACATGCATACTGCTAGTTTGTATTTTAGTCTACTGAACTATACAGAACTATATAGAAGGAGCAAAAACATGTAATTAGACAGTACTTACTTTTACCTTAGCTCTACTGATGGTGTAAACGTTACGTCTGGATGGTGAGAGAGAAAGGAGAGAATTTAGCGTGACATGATATGTTTTTGGATTATGTTCAGTGTATCACAAAGGCTGCTTATGATGAGGTAGAAAATATCGTGTTTAAAGTTGTTGTTGTATATGCAGCGGGTCGACTGTAGAAGGTGGGTTGTTTCGGTTTACCTAGTTTTGCAGAAAATTGTACAAGAAAAGGAACTTACATGGCGCACATGCAAGGAAGCAATTATGCCAAGGAGAGAAATCCCTTTGGTTTTGCTACGTATATAGCTGTATAGTATGTAATAGTAGTATACTTTAACTAAGAAAATACTTTCTTTCTGTTAAATTAATGTTCAAGGTGACAGGCAAGATATAATTAAAGATCAAAATTGGATTCTCCAGCGTTGTTCCACAAAACAAAGGCATCTTAATTTGTTGCCTTGATTTCGTTAACTTTTTGATTATCCAGTCAAGCCTTGTTGAGTTTATTAAAGTTTTGCATTGTGATTTTGATTCGATGCGGGTGGATGGGAGAAATTTCATGTTGTCCCATCAGTCAGCAAGTCTGGGTTGTGTTCTGTTCTTTTTTCGAGCTGTGAGTTCTCAATCGTGTATTTACGACAAATTCTATTATCTGGATTTGCACACAAGTTCGTGTTCGTGCAAAACTTGTAAACAATAGTAGCTTGGCTTTGACGTAATAAGAAAGAAGCAATGTCGAGGAAACGAAGAAGCGAGGCTTTCTTTGCTCTAAGTAAATTCATCTGTTGAAACCAGCTTAGTTTTTACACACAGTTTTGTACGTACACTTACTTTAGAGCTAGCCTCGTTGTGAGCTCTACGAAATATACAGTGTAAAATTAAATTATAGGGAACATATTAAAACTAAAATCGTATTACTTTGTATTGCATTACTGTCAAACTCGTCTCCAGATGTACCTAATGCTAATGATTATTAATGATACGACTAGTACATATTAAATTGTGTTGAATAATCATATATTTTCCTTATCAAAATACAACAATAAGTTTATAAAGCTATGTCAGTAGCACCAACACTTGTATCTATAAAGAGTATAGTAGTGGAAAAGCCATTTGGTTGTGTTAATGCATATTTAGATACGATTATATAGCGACTAGCTCTTCTATTGTAAATTTTGGTTTCTTTAAAAAAATGCTTCTATCTGTAGGAAAAATGGTGAAAAAATTTCCAGCTGTAAATTTATTTTATAGTAGGAGGAGGAGTAGGAGGAGAAGGAGGAGGAGGAGAATTCATCCTTAAAAGTCATACTGATTTAAATGCACGATTTTGCAGCTACAGTGAATTACATTTATATTCAAATAGCAGCAGTATAAAATGTGTAGAGCTGTGTGTGTATTTAACCTTAAGAGCTACAATAATGCTACAATATATACAGATAGAAATTTTAGGTACTTATGAATCAATAGGTATAATCTATCTCCATAGTGTGTAAGTAGCCGTTGTTCATATTTCATTTTATACTTAACAGGATTTACATTTTAACAATGCAACAGGAGAAGAGTATCCATTTAATATAAAGCATCAAGCATTCATAGCAGCACTGCGCAAATATAAATGGTTTGATTATTTCAATTGACTTGAGAAACGTAAATGCAATGTTTCCTATTTTGCTGACAATCTTAAGTACTTTCCATAAAAGCTTAGAATGAATTAATGTAGACGTGTGCTAGACTCTTTAAGTAGTAGGTATGTAATTATTGACTTGTATTTTAATCTGCAGTACAGATGAAATATAGTAATGCAAGTTTTAGACTGCATTATTATTATGGTTGGTTTTGTTCGTAGTGCCATAGAAAAAGTGCTTAGTTACTGTGAGGTGTTTTGTACTGGGAAGAAAACTAATTGTATTTAGTATACGTGCGTCATGTCATCAGCTAATAGGCAAAGTAATGAATATTAATACACGATAAATGGTTATGTATTGTATGTATGCATCTATACTTGTGGTAGATGTAGTTTATATATAGGGAGTACTATTAGCTGTGTAAAAGCCCATGATTATAACTAATTAATTAAATAAATACATAGTGAATGTAAATAATACATTAATATAATAGCTAGTAGATATATTATAGACGTACTAAATATTATTGTTTGTAAACTGCAGTCTACTTACAAATACATGATCTAAAAAAATGCTAGAAATGTGTGACTCCAATATGCAATCCACATGTCAAATCTATAAAATAGCTCTACTACTATGTACTACAGTACTATTGAATTTATGATACAAGAAAAACGCAGTGAATCCTATCCTCCTATCACATATCTCTTCTAATGTAAAAATCCTTACATTACAAGCCAAACTTGTAATAGTGTAGGCATTTAACTTCTTTAATTGATAATAGGAGGGAATTTACTTGAAAAAAGAGTTCGTATGTACATGATCACCATTCATATAAGTGAAAGTCCTAATAATTGAAGAAGAAGAAAAAGAAAGTTGAAGAACACATTCAAGAAAATGGTCGCAAGTGATTTTCTTCCCAGCATCAGTTAAAACAGCCTTTGATTCTTACTACGTTATATACTCTACTACTATGTCCCGTGTTACAAATAAGCTTTATGCTATGACATGAAAAATTAAAATATACTTATTATATTCAAGATAATAGAATATTAAGAAATAATATTATTGTAAAGTAAGCCGTGAGAAATCAATGTAGTGGCTATATACAGTACATACATGACGAAATGGTTTGACATTTGACAATGTGAAAATCTTGAATTATTACAGTCGCTGTGCTCTATACAGAACAACACAAATTTTGTCAATAACTGTAAAACACAATCCGATTCCTTCTAAGCGAAAATGTCACTTGGTGACTCAGAAAATGAATAACTACTACTAGCATTGCTAACTTTGCAGCTGTAAATAAAAATGGCTCTAAACAGCAAATGAATTCTCTTGGACGAGATGTCATGTACTCAATTAATAAATGGAATGTAATGTGTATCGAAAAACCCAAACTACTAAATCCATTCAAGCAGTTGTTGTTGTTTGGAAGGTTGAGTATAAGTAGCAAGGCCCATTGTATTTTGAAATCACTCGTATCGTAAAAAGGTAAAAACACAAATCGAAACAGGATCTTTTCTAATTCAGGATAAGACCAAGATGTAACCGTAAAGTAAAGTAAATGAAACAAAAAACTTCAAAGATTAATCTTGTATTCAGTTTAAACAAAAACAAAGAAGAGCAGTAATTATTAACTAACTACGGCAATTTAAAGTTTTTAGCAATCGTATTGTTGTAAACCACTATACTAAAACTACATACATACATACATACTAAAGCAGTGCTAATAATATGGACAAGTAAAATGCGCAAATTGAAATAATAATACATAAAAATTAATTAGACAAGCCTAAGTAAAAAGGATTCATGTAATAAATCTAAAGTTACATTTTAGGTGTAATAATGTATTGCTGTACACGTATAAATAGAATACACTTGTTGTTCTAGTTCACGAAAGAAATCCTCTAGAGGACAATTTACAATTGCGAAATGCGTTTAGAACACGGTTCGATACGCGTAGACTTTAAACAAACAAGAAATTAGTAAAAAAAATCGATGTGTCTGACTCGCTTTACAATTACAATCCATTCCTGCATCTGTATGTCATTGTCGTACTCTTTGTCACTAAAAATAATCAAATATTATTGTATGTCGATGTCAAATCAAAATGTAATTGTCAATCGATGTTGTCATTGTCATATATAATATATATATACATAAATGTCATTAATTAATGCATATATAGCGGGATTAGCTCGAATATTTCATTCATGTATGTATATGTGAAATACACAGGAAATACTTGTTTCTTTTTTAAGTATTAACATACATACACTCACACAAGATTGCATTGTTGAGAATATTCTTTTTCTTTCATTTGTTATATGGACTTTCACTTGGACTCCCTATTCACTCTAAGTAATCTTAAGCAGACCCTCAAGAACAACATACTTCCAAAATAATATAATTTTCGGGTAAATCATTTGAGAGTTCATTCATGTACAAGTTTTTGAGGTCTTGTTATGCTTTATGTCTTAATCTATATCAAAAAGATTGCTTGTTTCATACTGTAATACTACAATACACACATTTGTAAGTAATGTGACATATATTATACTAGCCTGGGTTAAAAGAGAAAAATGAACGTGGAAAAAATGAAGTATCATAATATTATACTACATGTGTGTAAAACAAAGTATTGAAGTTTTTCTTATATGTATTATATTATAAGTCAAATTGAATTACTACTGTTTGAATTGAATTTGAAAATGTAATCTGCACAAATTATGTAACTACACTAAAAACTAACTTTAACGGAATCACTCGTACTACCAAACACTACAAGAAGAATACAAGTAATTAAGACGAGAAAAAAGGAAAATGTGTTTTGTTTCCTTGAGTATTTTCAGAGCTTTTGTTGATTTATAGTTATGTATTATTAGTACTATGTGTAACAATGCATAAGAATGATTTTTCTTTGTGAAATAATACTTCTACGTAACTTGTATGTATTGTAATTGTAATAAAATAAAAAAATCTAATCTTTGTGTGTAGTTGAGTAGCTGGTAATAAATAATGATGTGAAAGTAGTGGGGTAGGAATGTAAAAGCTAAAAGTAAAAGTACAGATATATTATGTATCTATACGTAACAAATATTTGGTAGAAACAGTCTCCGTTATAAAATACCTAAAAAGATAAACTAACTAAAGTAAATTACTGTTGTAATGAATTACTTGAAATAGATTCACTAACAGTAAGTAAGTAAGGTATTAAGATAACATGAAACGACACCCCCACCTTAAATTAAACTGTCAACACAACAACAATCACCGCAGAAAACATTCCATTTTAAAACTATGACGTAGGGTTTTAGTTTATTGTTGTAAAGAAAGTGATTACTTATCTAATAATATTTACCTACATAATATACATAAATATAATACCTAAATGTAATACAATACAATAAAAAATTAAAATTTACAATACTGTCCCGTCGTAGCTGAAAAAATTGTTCAATCCGTTCAATTCCCCTTTCCCAACTCCCATTCTTTTCAAAAGTCAAGTAGTCAAATTATAATTACCGAAAATTGTGTTGTATCTGTATTTGTAGGGTACATGTGTTTTGTGTATGTAGACATTGTGCGTTTACAATGTATTCTCTATATAGTAGGGTTTTAATGTTTACCGTTATTTAACTGTACCTAGATTATGTCAACATTATGTGCATCTAATATGAAATTATTGTGCATGTACCTTCATTTCGCCCGGTTCATTTACCTAATAAATTGGCCATAGCCTCTATAAAAATATTTCCGTCTCACTTCTACATCTTCATTTCATTATTCCATACTTTCATTCCTATTTAAATTTTAAGCCTAAGCATTTATACATTTTACCCAACATTATCAATAGATTTCAATACATCAAAACCGTAAACACAATATTGCATATAAAACTGCTACTAATTTACGCATACATGTGCAACACATTCCAATCTGCTGTATGTATATGAAATCATTTTTCTTTCACCGTCATTTTCCTTTTATACTTTTATACAGCAAGGTACAACAACCACATGCACCTCGAAGACATTAGTATGAAGCATTCCTAAGCTGTAAGCTTTTGCCATACATTCCGAATAAAACCTGTCATAGAATAACTTATATGGTCCATTAAAATTGTTGTGGTGTTTCTGGAACACTAGTTGCACAAACTACTCTCAAACTGACATGATATTAATGAAAAGCGCATTCAGTGGAGTTACGGACTCGTGCAAAATACGAGAACTCTAAGATTGATAAGAATGAAGAAAAATTTGATCTTTCGTAAAATCAGAAAGTTATGTAGGCATACATTTCCTATTACGGATCACGTACGTCTTAGGAAGTGTACACAACCCAGTAGACAGAACCAATGTAGGTTAGGTTGGTATAATATGACTTTATGTAGCATGTAGGTAGTAGTAATAATTTGGTACTGCAAAAGTACAAACATTTTTAATCTACATGAAGCTTTCTTTTCTCAATAAATATTTTATGTCAACATAGTTGAAACACGCAAGCCGAAACTATCTATTTGATTAATGTGGTCCAAATGTAAATGACGAGAATTTGAAATACACCAATCATTTCGTTTCATGCAAGTTGAGTTAGATAGAAGCATTATTTGTTAGCAAAAATTTGGCTTTAATGTACGAAAATATCAGCTCGTGAAATTTCTATTCTACACTATTTATTTATGATTGTCATGTTTCGCATAGACGTACTACATAATGAATTATTCATGCAAATAATGTTGTTACATTTGCATGCATTGCAATTTCCGGTACTCATCTATGGAATTAATTTAGTATCAGCAAAATCAGCATCAATCAGCCTTGGTGGTTTATATATGGTGAAGAATTAAGCAGTACTACTGTATCTCTATTTGAAAACTTTCGAACTTTTATTGCGAAAGAGGCTTTTACAATGAAGGTTTGAGAAGCAATAAAAATATGCTCATTATAAAATATCCAAATTTTATGACTTTTATGTTTGAAACATTGATTGAACTTGGGCAATATCGAGTATAATATTATAAGTAAGTGTTTTATGTCTGAAGTTTTACTTTGAAGAAGTAGTAAAGAAAGAAAAGATTAGTTAACCTTTGAAATATTTAAAATGTAGTGAAAATGGATTCATTATTATTGTTTTTATTCACTTTAAGCTACATACATTATGTTACATGCTAAACTGAGCAAAACAATAATCACACCTACAATAAGTAGTAATTCATAAATAAAACATTTTGATAAACAATCTCAAGAAAATTAAAAAACAGAACGAACTGAACTTTGTTCCGATAAGTACTAGACTACTTTTAGTTTGAATTACTTTTACTTAAGCTTCATAATTCACAGCTACCGAAAATTCGCTACGAGAAACAGTGATGTCTATATAGAAGTAGCAACGAAATAGCAGAACACTAACAAACGAACGAATGTATGTTTGGTGCTACTACTATTTGTACTCTGAGCACTTGGCCATCATCATCATTTTAAACTTGATAAGTAAATGCATGTTACAAAATTTCAGAAATGCCTATAAAAGTGCAGCTGTTATTGTTGTGTAGCTGTATTAAGAATAATTTCTTCATTAAAAACGTCTTAACATTAAAGCTATTATTGCATCAACATAATTAGTAGCTGGGGTACACAAATCAATACTGTCAATCAAAATTCATTTTAAAGCTTACAAAATTATTTCAGAATAGCAAATCAAATAAAGATTCTCGTATGAATACATAAAATCATATGTAACTGTTAAACTCGTTTGGAAGATTGTATTTCTTAGCTTAGCTTGTATAGTAAAATACTACTTACCATTAGTATACAGATACCAAAGTTTTTGTTAGAAAATGACAATAAAAATAGCATGCAAGAAAATTTTGCATCTATAACTAGAGTGTATCACAAATTTTCTACGCAGATACAATTATTTCAATACTAAAGTACCTAAATTAGTCACCGTAAAATTATTGAGTCTTTATCTCACACCTTTTCCAAAATGTTCACGTGTGCTTACATATAGTTAAGTTAAAGCTTTATAATTAGGCATTTAGCTACTCACTGTCGACGTCTTGAGCAGAACCGGATGATATTCGAAACATTTCCTGACCTTCTGGTTCCGTTCGATCTTTAAATCACAAAAAAGACAAGTTCATTACAAATTGCATCTTTTATCTTGTATCTAATCAACTATGTACACAGACACAAAAGCATGCAGGTACGCTAGTCTTGTCTAGTAATACTGATGCATACATTCCTATTACATATTGAGATTATAAGCTCAGGGGGTATTGCAATTGCAATGGACATTGTTATATCAGCTTTTGTTAGGCTAATCACATAATACAATACAAATGTAAACATAGCGATAACCGTGAACTAAATACTAACATAAGAACTTATTTTTTAGTTGTTCTTACCAACAGGAAGTCCATACGTAACCTTTCGACTAAGTAAAAACATCGCTATTGCATGAATCAAACTGAAAACTAACGCCCCAATTCCAAAAATTCTGAAGGCTATTTTCCCTGATTCGTTGTAATACAGTAATCCGCCAATGAGTCCTCCTAGTGCAACACCTACACGTAAAAAGAGTACATAATGTATTCTCCAGGAACAGTAGAAGTGAACATTTTCATTTCATGCAATAATTATTTTTGATTCTGCTTACCAACGCCTTCAAAAGCTGATCCGACTATTCCTTGAACACTAAAGAAAAACACACACACATATTATGAAACTGTCACAGAGTAAATATTTCTTGAGCTCATTTATCAACATTTGTACTACAATTTGCATTAATTAGTGGAACTACGGAATCAGAGTAATTAGTACTTACGTGGCCGATATACCAGGTGGAGAAACTTTGGACGCATATGAAGTCATTGCTGCAACACAGAAATAGTACACTTTATTTGTAAAACTCAAACTGAAATACCTAGTATAGTATGTATGTACAAAACATACCTGCATAAAAAATTCCAAAGGTCAATCCTTGCAGAAGCTCAACTAATAGATAAATTATTCATCAGTACATAATACACATATGGAATGACGTCATGAAATGTATATATTGGAATTATTAAGCAGCATACCTGGCAAGACATACCACGGGTCAGTTAGTACAGAGTATGTAATAAATCTTACACCAAACGCTGCCAATACTAAAGTTATACAGTTAACATGTCCAAGTTTGGAAATGAACCAACCTTTAAATACATAATTCAAAGATACGACATTAAATTCAGAAAATGTAGTAGATATTATCAGATACGACCGTAAAATTTATAGACACGTATTAATCGAAAAACGAAATTGTACCTGAAACATGAAAGAATGGCAATTCTCCACAAAAGCATTGTATAGCTACCACTAGACCTTGCAGAAGTTTTACATGCGTACTATAGTCACATTTGGAATCTGTAGACACTGTCTCAGTAATCGCATTTTCTCCCGCAAGATCGTCGATGTACCTATAGATTAAACATACATTTATCATAATGAGCCATGCACTTTACAGTTCATAATAGTGTAAAATTTATGGAACACCCACCAAAAGAGGAACGTCCACAATAATCCCGTACACATACCAACAACCACACACGCAAGAATAAATATTATAATTCGTAAATCACTAAGAAGAAAACACACATCTCGACGTATGGATTTGGGTTTCTCAGATTCTCGAATCTAAACCAAACAAATAAACAAAATACACTCGTATAGTATAACGGACTTCTCTATAAACAAATTACTAAAAAAACAGCATCAACATCAACATCGAAATGAGAAAGACATTCTTGATACAAACATTCTTGATGAATGATGCGTTTATAAATATTTGAGAGTCAACCCAAAAAAATCTGTTACAGCAACTTACATCCCATTTGTAGGTTACGATTAAATCCAAAGTCAACAATCCAGCCACGAGATAGAAACAGGACGTGTAGTCCTTTAATAATCTGCCTTCACTGGACATTTCGATGAGATAACCAGCTATGAGAGAGAATGCTCCCCTTTCAAGGCAAAATTTTTACATTAGTATTACAAGGACAATAAAATCGGTTCATAAAACGTGATAAGTAAAAATATTATATTTCAAATGATTTAAAACAAATTGCATGTTTACCATCCAACGGACCCCCACTGCCTCTGATGACCATACAAATGAGGTTCATTTCCTGTAAAAACATCATTCAGGTACTGAACTATATATATAATTTTTGTTGTGCATAGGTTATGCTTACGGGGAAATGAGGAAAATGGTAAAT
>JAQFYB010002608.1:0-23503 GCA_034694085.1 Pogonognathellus longicornis
GAAATCAAGTTGTCGCGTTTTCATGATATTGGAAATCAAGTTGTCGCGTTTTCATGATATTGGAAATCAAGTTGTCGTTTTTTATGACTAAAACGACGATATATTTAATTGTGACTGTAGGACTTAATCTGCTTCTATCCTCAACCCAGAGCAAGATACACTTACTTGTTTTTGCAAAATGACAATCTCCAACTGTGAACATTTTGTAATGTGCAATTCTAGATCGACTTCGACGACGTTTGTGCGAACATGATGGTTCTTGTTTGAAAGCGCACTTTAGAGGCATTACCATAACAAGTTGTCGTGGTAGTGACAACCAGCTTACTTACACGATAGAGCAACACATAAAAATTATACACAGTGAATATGTAAAAAAATTTCTGTGGATGAAACTGGATTCAATATCAATGGCCGTGCTACATTACATTTACATAAGGAGAAGGGTATCACTACCATAAATGCAGTTATCCTGATCTAACATAAACAGTACGTCTGTCCTTTAATATACCTCAGATTTAGCTGGATGTGGTGTTCATACATCAATAATGACTATAACAGTTTCCCCATGAAATAATACATTAATTAATTCATGTTCAGTGTTCAGACATTGGTTAGATGAAAGATATAAATACAGCACCAGTTGGTAAAACCAAATAATGACTTGTGCAATGTTCATTGTGGTACCTAAACACCTATGTACAACCAATCACATGTTTGGTTTGTCGTCGAGGATTCATTACATACAGCATAGATAATGATGTCAATTTTAATGATAAAAATGATATAAAGTTGATAATACAAACACTTAATCTACTATTTTGCTATTGTCTACAGCTTACCATTAAAAAAATGTATAGTTCATATCATAATGATGGTTTGAAAACCCGACAATGTTTTCTGTCGCCTTTTCCTACTCTTATGCACTTTAACAACACTAAGAGATATAGCTATACACAATTATATTTCAAGCAGGTAGGTATTCAATTAGTAATAATGAGCGGATATGTAAGCATAGTAGCACGTTTCAGACGTCATGAGATCTTATTATATAGCCGATAATATATGTGTGACTGTAAGACTGTTTCATATGGTAACTTGAGTAGTAAAAATAACGTGACATGAAACGTGACAAACAATAATAAAATAGCAAAACTAAGGTTACAATTCATCACATATTCCCCATATTGATTCAAAATATCCCAATTGTCATAAAATTGAATCATTTGGTTTAAAAATTCCTCACAGTTACAAAATTGTTTGTGTGAGTTTAAATACACCCATTTGCCAGAAATGTAATTCTGTTAGTGTTAATGCTCGCACATGATAAGAATTTCGATACAAATACATTCCCTTGGTCAGAAAAACAATTATTTCAGTGTAAATACTCCCAATTACCACAAAATCAGTAAGGACGTTATATTCATGCACAATATCGACCATTTTGATTAAATATCTACAATTTTTACAAATCGACTCAAAGGTTTTCTATAGTAAAAATTATCAAAAATTTTTTGAGCTTTTTATGCCTTCCGATAATGATTGCTTCATCCACCTTTATATTTGTGACCATATATTATGATGCATTCTTAATGTCCGAGTTGATGAAACATGGGTTTCATCATTTTCTTAATAAAAATAAAACCCATTAAAGATGCTGTGTATGGAATAGAATTTTTGTTGATTTTATGTTTGTTATAGCATCTTATCGAAATTGAAACTTGTATGGAGCACGGTAGTTACATAAGGGCCAAAATGTTTAAATTAAAGTTTCTTTTTTTACTGGTTTCAAGATCTGTCCTTATTTTAAAGGGCAATTTGGAGGACGATTTGAATTGAATTTGTGAAGAGTGTGAATTTCTTAAAAGGCTTTGCTCCACTTGGGTACGTTCCTGATTATAAGAGGGAAACGTAAAAAAGCAGACAGAAACTCATTATCTTATTTCCTTTTTCGTCACTTTTACAATATGGTCTAACAATAAAGACGTCTCTCCTTTCTTTTTAACGATCAGCCTTGAAGGAAAATAAAGTGTATGTGATTTTGTAGTTGAATATTTGATGCTTTTTCTGTATCTTTAGTCTGCTATACAAATGATACTCAACATCTATTTGTATTTCTCCATCCCGTCCTTTAGTATTTTCTTCTGATCATATCACGCATCACGTTCATTCACTGCAGACACATCGTCCAATTGGTGTAATTAAATACTTTACTCCGTCTCATTGTCAGCGCTGTTACTACGCTCTGCCTGCTACCACTCCACTTTTGTCTAATCATTTCCACTCTCAACTGGTTCACTTTCAAACGGAATACAACGATACTTTTCAAACCGTGTCAATTTTTACTTATAAGTATCACATTTTATGTACTACCGGATTCTTCTTAAACTAGCAAGTATTAAGTACTTGTAGTATATTGTCAATTCTGATAGTTATTATGGTATTTGTTCCTGTAGACAGATTTCGTAAACTAGTTTTTCTTTCCTATTTGGCCTTTACAGTATTCTCATAAACCTTTTTTCAATGAATCGTTAAAACGTATTTCTCCTTCAGAGCAATTTTGATATTTGTACAAGAAACTGCCTATAGTTATGTGAGATACTGGGTAAATATTTGAAATGCTTTCCTTTCTTGATCCCAAAAACCAACACGATACCATTTTGGGTGATATCTAGACCTGTAAGCTTTTCATACCATTTAACATTATACCTACCACAGCAGTAAATTTTATGTTCCATAATGGTTTTCTTAAATGTTCATGAAAATTTCAAAGAATAGATTGATTCAAAAAGTGTTCTAGGCAAAAGCCTGTAAAATGGTTTGTCTAGTGATGCAGTAATTTGCCAAATCTATTTGCATGTATGCAATGAAATATATTGTTCAGCCATTTCTAACCCTTCAAAATGAGCACAATAATAGCAAAATCATTTGCATCGTCAATGAACAAGATTGATTCACGGTTATAAATTTTTATCTATTTATTTTATTGCATCATTTATCCTCATTTTACCCTAAACTAAAGCTACTAAACATTTTTCGGTAAAAAGTCAACTCCTCACAATAGTTCTAGTATTTCATATATCTAATTCATTATTACTACAAACGCTGTAGGAAAAAACCAATGCTGGTTGGGGTAACAAAAAATTAAGTAGGTATTAATGAATTGGACTAACATCGAATCTATCCTGCTTCATGCGTTTAAGAAATGCCATACCGTATGTTAAATTTAACACTTACTCTAAAATTAATGTGACGGAAAAATAAATGATGCTACAAAACGAGAACATGACCCACGTTGAAACACACAGATTTCAAACTGACATTGCCCGTTTAGTGCCAAAGGTGACATTCTGATGACATTTGTGACACCAAAAGTTAATATCCTTAAGTCTATGTTTTAAAAAAGCTCAAAACTTCAAAATTCTGAAAAAATTGAATTACCCATAAATATACTAACATTGTCTGCATTTCGAAGCATCATATGTTGGAACAAAGTACATACTCTGTTAACTGGGTAAGTGAATTTTCGAAAAATTGAAATATCTCCCAAACCCGAGCATATCCAAGCATAATTGAATTACAAATTAAAGGTAACAGTAGGTCCAATAGAATCGTGTCAAAAGGTCGACTTAAGTCTTAATACTTAAGTCGGCACAGTTAGTACGTGTGTAAGATAGAATGAGTTACTGCCACTTTTACTGTTGTGTACCATGACGTGGCAAGTGAAGATGAATTTAAGAAGATTACTTTTTGCACAATGGAATAATTTGATAAAACGAATTACGGAATTTTGATCCTTTCATAATATAAAGAATTGAATCAGTAAATCTGCAGATACTTAATAGTCCGTTTGAATGATAATGAAAGAGTCTTTCATTTTACACGGATTAAATTTACTCAAAGAGATTCACGAAGCACAAAGACAGCCTCGCACGTAATGTTACACTATATTGCTAAACAAAGACCTTTCCTGCTTCCAAAGCAACGAATATATTTTGTCAACTCAATATACCTACCGTATTGCCTGCATTAATGATTAATAGCCTCTTCTCCTATTACTACCCCTCCCCCACCACAAAACGACTATCAATGATTGCCTGCATACTTTAAAAACATAAAATGTTGAACTTAATATTTATCGTCGTCACATTATTAGAATTGTGATGAATTTCAAAAGGAAACAAAATCACTACTCCAGCACTACAAATAGTAGATTATCTTGCTGAAACAGTATCAATCTTGCAGCAGAAAATTTACAGGAGACCTCAAACAAATACAAGAATGTAAGAAAAAGAAAACTCGGTTTGATGAGTACGAAATATTTTCAATGAAATGATTTAATGTTGAAAATGAGACAAAATGAGATACTGCTACTGTTGTTTCGGTCGTGCTAATTAATGTCAAATCTTTTTTGAAACGTAATACACACATAATTAATTGTAATGTCATTAATTTGCCATATAAATATTTAGCTTATTTAATCACATAAATTAAAACCTACCTTTATTAATTGTCTCTTCCTTGGCGGTCATTTTTGCATTATAAACCCCCCGTCTACGAATACAGGAAATGCGGTATAACATTAGGTTTCTCAGATTGAAAGCCCCTCTGATGGTTAGCACTGGCTGTACGCATCTTCTAGTAAAATATATATCAAGGCTACTCATCATCATGCAGACATCCAAACTTTGGGGAAGCTGAAGTGTTTTAATTTTATTAATGATTGAACTTCTTTTTGGGTGCAAAGAAGCTCTCATAAGCACTCACTTCGAACCCCTCCACTTTTCATAGTTATTTAGTCAATAAACTTGAAACAGGATATGTGTGTATTATACCTGGTAACTTTCTCCCTCAGTAATATTCCATTAGATGACATCATATAGTTTATAGCCTCTACTTTGATTTTCTCAAAGCTCAACCCTAAGACGCACTGCCAATATTATACTCAATCTTCCAGTCATAGACTCATCTTTTTCACCAACTCGAACTCACACTATAACTTTTTACATAAGAGTAAACTACTTGTACATGATACATGATCTCTCTTTTAGTGAAACTATAATGTTTAATATACCATAGTCTTAGTTAGTTTCTTTTAATCTGCAAACAAACCACTGTACTGGGTGCTGCTGGAGTATAATATTATAATTCACTAATACGTTGTTATATACGTTGAAAGAATTTATATTCTGTAGCGTACTCCATCAGAGTGAGTGGTCCAAGCTGCCTTTTTTAGTAGTAAGACAATGAGAACGGGTATATCATTATTAGCGAAGGGAAGGGAAACCTATAGTCAAAAAATGACTTGTATAGCCACGCATCCTCGACTTAAAGTGTTCGTATTGAAAATGATGGAAGATGGAAGAAATGCGATGAAAGTCTACACGGGTTGACTCGTTGAGTGTTCACAGGGGAAAGTAAAGTGGAAACTTATAACACTTGAGAAAAGCAGAGAAATCATACCCGTAGAATTCAACTGGAGTAGCACTAATGCAGTGTCGAATAGAATGGATCTTTGTTTTGCAAAAACCTGTTTCAAAAATTGTCAGAAAAAGGCCAATAAAAGCCCGTTTATGATAAAATTAGTGTAAAATCCCAAAATACAGACATAATATGTAACTAAATAACTGCTGATATATTTATTTGTATGAGTATTAATAGAAATAGTTCAAGTAACCGCGAACAAAGATAGTAAAAAAGTAGAAATCACGTTCACTCCACCCGGGCAATTGTTTCAAAGAATTTAAAAGTTTTGAAATAGTAGATTGCTTGCCGATTATTTCATTTCATTTCAAAGCTTTATTGTCAAGTATCTCAGCAAACTGATCTTCCGATACAGATTGTGATTAAGTGTTGTGGATTAAAATAATTTCACAACCCATATTCATTTATGACTTACCTAAGATTTTAATTTGCTGTGTCATTTTTCGAATCGTAATGCAAATGTTGTAGCAAGTTGTCAGAAATGAAGTGAAGAATAATCATAATCATTGTAACTTAAGTAGCAAGGTTGTATTGACTAAAAAAATTAGTCCCCCCCTCGAAATCCCAAAAAGAGGTTATTTTATACAAAAATTTAAAAAAATCTGGAAATTTTTTGAGGTGCGGAAAATTTGAAGAGTTTGTGCCGATTTTGACCCAAGCTGAGCAAATTTGCACTTTTGTAACTCATGTTTGGAGTTTACCTCCCAAAATGTAATCTAACATCTTACCATGGTGTGTAGTACAACAAACTTGAGTGGATTTTCTTTCTTTCACTTAATATATGGATGTTCGGAACCAAATATTGCCAGTTTAAAATTTGTATTGAAACTGTTTTGTTAGGGGCTAAATGAAAATTTTAGAAGTTAAGTTGCAATAATTTCTAATAGTGTAGCTCCCATTTTAATTAAAATAGCTAATTTATTCAAATGTTGAAAGTACAATGTGCAACATATTAAATCTATTACGGAGATAGTTTGGTTTAAGTTTAAACAGAGGACGAACCTGCTGCTGTTAAAGTGGTATACTTGGTGCACAGTATAAGTTGTTATGGTGGTAGAGCCTTGACGTGTCTGTCGTGAAGTAAAGAACAAACTTTTGCAAATTATAGTAATACTAGTTGAGACTTTCTGTCCTATCCTTCCCGTGTATATAGATATGGATGAGTTTTAGGTCTTTGGAAACAATAGAGGTATTAGGCTATTTTTACTGCTTCAGTATTTCCTCTTTTGGCAGGAATTTTTGTTTCCTCCGTTTTGGTGAATGAGACTGGAGAAACTCTTGGTATATCAGATTATTTTTAGAACCGTCCTTCGTATTTATAGGAGTAAGGGCTCTTCCAAACGAAGCGTACATCGCACACGACCCAAATGAGTTTTCAGCAACAAATTTTTTGTCGGTATCTCTCCGATTCCCAGATCTAACTTTCAGCTGCTGTGCCCGTAGTTTCCGCATACTTGCTAAATCTTTACGGATTAATTCATGTGTTCCTTAACTGTGATCTCGAAATATATGTTGTGCTGCTTGCTTTATTTGAACAGCCTCTTATTTCATTTCACTGTCAAGTATAGGGATATTGGTTGGCACTGTTTGTTAATTTAAAATTTCTGTCTCAGCTTTAAAAGCATTATAATATACATGGATTGTCATCTACATAAAACTTCCCACAAAAACTTTCTCCAGCTTCCAGACCAGTTTTACTTTCAATTGCCGTTTCCAAACTCACCTATATAAACTCTATCTGCCCATGTACTACACATAATATTATTACTACCATCAAACAAATATACATACTCTCACCCTGTCCTGTGTATATAACACCTCAACATGGTATACCTATACAGTTTTTTATTTCCAGAATTACGTAATACATTAAAGTGTTACGTAAACCTACAACGTTATTAAGAAAACAAAGAAAAACATCATTTTTTATGTTTGATTAAGGGAAAACCTGTTTGAAAAAAGCACGTGAACCCTCCTGTGACCTTAGATTAAGTAAATTAAAATATATACCAAGAATGTTAGGCATATCTTGATAGATATTTCCAAACTATTCAAACAAACAGAGTGAAAAAGTAGAGCCTAAAATCCCTATTATTACGTTTAACTGACGACAACAATATTCAATATTTTTAAATTTAAAAATTAAAACTGAAGGTTTAACTGCAAAAATAAACAGCAATAAACTATAATAACAGATATACTAAAGGTGCAAGAGCAGATAGATTAGTTGTTAATAAATACTGAAGTCTAAAAGCGGGGTAGGAATTTATGATATTCTATTAAATATTTTTCTGCACAACAGACAGACAGGAGTTCCATTTCTATAAAGTAGCTCTCGCTAGATCAATGACTGTAAAATTTGATTTAATATATGATTTTGGTTTTGTTTATCGAGATGAAATTATAACGGTGTCATGCTTTTCAATACAAGGTTTGCAAACAAGTTTACATTGTTTACATAATACCTATGCAATTTATACATTGTTTGCATAACAAACAATTTATGCATTAAAACCAATCACCTATAGCCCATAGTTAATTTAATAACGTGGGTGAAGAAAATAGGAATGAGTGCATAGCGTTGAGTGGTCGTTGCGCCTGTACGGGTGCAATGATCATATTTTATTGTGTAACACACACAGCCTTCTTGTAGTACTTGTTTTTATAGTACACATTTTGTGTATTACTGAGGTTCATGCTAGCGTTACTAGCGTAGTTATAATTTGCACAAACGGACAGGCTGAGTATTTCCTAATTCCAAATTAGGAGATATTACTAAATAAATAAACCATTGCAAACGAATATAAAAATATATCGGAAAATGTAACTAAATATTGAATGCCAATTTTTTAACTAGATAAATGCGGTCATTCTAAAGCTAACACATGAACATCGCACACATACAAGCACAGATATGTAAATATACAGACTTTCTAAATGCAGTATAATGTATTGCTTCAAATAAATAACAAATATGGAAAATAAATATCTTAGTTTTAGCGGAGAAAAGGGTTAACAGGTGAACTGGAAACATCAAACAGGAATCGGCCTCAGTTATACAGTTTATAACAATTTTAAACTGCTTACGATTTTACAACAATAGGTTTTTGTACGATTCCATTTCATATATTATATTGAGTTCCAGATTGATTTTACAATAGCACTTATTATGACTCTAAGAACTCTGAAACCTTGAACATTGAAAGAAACTTTAAAAGGAAATATTTATAGAGTTAAAGTATTTTGTGTGAAAAATTTCAGTGTTTGCATATATCCGACTCTGTAATTTTTGAAGATGAATTCTTATACGGCCCCAGTGCAGTGTAGTTCCACAAATTTTGAGATTTCGACGCCTGTTTCGTATTTATAGAAATAAAGGGAGTCACTATACTAATGTGACAAGGTACCACACAGAGAAAATTCACTGATTCAATGTATCAGTACAAGGATGGATTTACTCTGAACACACAAAAGATAGAGTTCAAAGAGTAGAAGCACACACGCTTCTTCTCAGTGAAAAAAACATGACAATAGGCAATAAGAAAGTAGAAGGTTACAAGAGGAGGCATTCAATTGCAGGAAAGTGTATTGCTGCAGACTTTGATTTTGGAAGGTCTGCAAATGTTGCGTTGTTGACTCACAGAGAGTTATTGCAGTGGTTTATTTATCTTTCTGTATCATTACGTGTTTTCTACATT
Organism: Pogonognathellus longicornis; assembly: GCA_034694085.1. Lineage (NCBI taxonomy): Eukaryota > Metazoa > Arthropoda > Collembola > Entomobryomorpha > Tomoceridae > Pogonognathellus > Pogonognathellus longicornis. The sequence goes on from JAQFYB010002608.1 coordinate 9,180, forward strand.
CTTATCTCACGCTAAGTTTATAAACGCTTTCATAAGTTTCATTTCATGAAATTACCATGAAAGTGCACTACTACAGTAAATTTTAACTTTTTTAACAAGTGGGTCAAATTGAATACAACTATCAGGTTTTTCTTTTTGACCCATTTTTACACGTGGCAGTTGATCTGATGGTGAGCGTCAATAGTTCACTGTGGCAGCATACCTACGTGAGAGTTTTACCATCCGAATAACAACGAACGTTTCATTTTCTTGAGAAACTCTGTGTGTGATGTATTACTATATATGGAACCAGGACACCACGCTCCCGGCTTCGACATAAAAGTGAAAGAAATAATATAACTCTTAACCTCAGCAACCACAACATCATTTTTATTATTGTAAATACCAACAGAAAAATCTTGTTAGGGCGAAAGCGTGCGTTCATTTAAATTTAGGCACTGTCTTTGTATTACAAATTCAATGAGTTAAATGAAGTTCTCAGAATGAAAATAATTACTAAATTTTACAGGTTTCTTTTTCAACTCTGCTTAGAATGACTAAATTAATTTTGGTTCCTTGTAGTGCTTTAGTATTCTCTATATCTTGACAAAGAACCTCATATAGCATATTATATGGTATTGTTAGTAGATGTCAAGTGAGTTCACAGTTGGGATCAGGAAATATTTGGTTTGAGTCAAAGATACACGTTTCAAATCGCATGATCCATTACTTTGTGATACTATTACTTCATACTTACAATAATGATGTTTTTATCCAAAGTATAATTTATAAATAATGGAAAAAATGCTAATTAGTACTAAAATAATTAAAGAGGTTAGTTGGTTAGTATAAAACAGTGAAACGAGTTGTGTGGAAAACTGCTTTTTAAAATTCATCAAAATAAAAATAAGAGTGCTTAACAGGGAATTAAAATAAAATTAATGCTTTTTAGCATTTTAGATTTTGTATTTTTGTAATAACTTTGTCTCAGACTAAATCTAGCGCTTCCTTTAAAATGTGTAAAAGCAATATTCCTGTTCTTCTTTCCTTACTGCAAAAATTTTCGTGTTTAAAAATACAGTTTTTACCAAATTCGGTAAAAATGACAAACTTTTTAAAATGGCAATCTTTTTTATCAAATTCTATAAAAATGATAACCTTTTATTAAAGTATTTTCAGTCAGATTCAATAAAAAAGGCATGGCTATTTAGTTCCCTGGTCTTTAAGCAAAACGAGTACCATATAATATTATATCATAATAATGTTGGCAGCATAGTAGGTACTAGGTAGTACATACATCCGCTTTAAACAACTTTTGTTATTCTCTTCAGTCTTTGTAAAGCGTGGCGGCATTATCCCGTGAAATATTGAAGTTCTCATCAAAGTAAACGAAGCAGCTATGATCGTATGATCCTACTCTGTACCGAAAGCATTAATAATTCAGAATTAGAGACACCTACTTACTTGTCTTTCAAGATTCCTTGCCCTGAAAAGCGAATAAGGGTTTTCAAAAAACTCACACAAGGAATTTTCCTGTCACTAATGTACTGTTGTGTTGTGTGGTAGGTAGGTACATACTTACATCTATAATAATATTATGGCACACCCTTCAATTTGTCTATAAACACATTTTCGTCAGTTATTCGAGTCGCTGAGCAAAACCGCATGATTTTTGTCTGACGTAACATAATATTACGTTGATACAAGTATCAATAGTCCCACTATAGCATAATTATACGAGTCAGCAGCATATTTTGGAAACAGAGTCTGTGTACTTTCAGGTGATGGATGTGTTTTCCAATCATTTTGTCATAGCTAACTTGTTTCATAATTTGTTCTCAGTGAAGCAGCAAAGCAGGTGCTTCATGAATTTCTTACTTTATTGTGGCAGTAGATAATAATAAACGAAATAAGGGAAACAACCCCATAACTACCCGTTTCTCATTTGCATGCAAAATTTAATTATATATTTTAATAAATATTTTTAATAAGTGCTACAATCATATATAAGGACCATTAAAATTATTGACAATATTATGGCAATGAGCAAACTATCTGCAAACTTATTAAAAATAATAATCCAAAAATATGAAGTGTAGTGAATCTTATTTAAAAAAAATATTCCCATGCGCTTAATGTGGAGCATATTAATATTATTATGATAAGAACGGCCTAAAAGTTAAGGAAATAACATTTGGTCATTTCATAGTTGGACAATGCAAAGAGAGTGTAGAGTTTGTTGATCGTGGATGATAATATTAGTGTGTCTGGAGTGTGGAATGATTGAGGCTGTTTAGGCTGTGGTGCTCGGGTATGTCTTTTTGAGGAGCGGACTGAGACAAACAAAGGTGTTGATAATTTTGAAGTGTTGGGGGAAAATGGACGAGTGGTGTTGAAGAAAGTGGTTGACGTTGATGAATGTTGACTGTGGCAGTGGTTGGCTGTGCCAGGTTGAGTGTCATCGGAGTCAAGTGAGCTGAAGATGAAGCATGTGGATGATAACGTGTGTTGTGTAGCTGGACGTTGTGTTTTGTGATGAAATGGAGATGGTTGTGTGTGTAAATGTGTGGAGTGTTGATGAGAGAGGCCGGGAGAACGGAGAGAGCGAAAGAGAAAGCGGGCGAAAAGGTTGAGGGAAAGTTGGACAGACGGACGGACGTGTAAATTGTCGGTGTGAAGGAAATTCTCTGGCTAAGCAAAGTTTGCACGGACCTAAGTATATGATAGTGGCAGTGGCGATACAGAGAATTGTGAGACTTTGTAAGTCCTAGGCGGGGAAGGTACGAGCGGGCGGGAGGGGCGGGAAAAGCCGCAGGGGGGTCGATCGATCTCTTCCATGAGGCATTCTCGACTGTGATGATTGCGTGGGTGGAAGTGGCAGCCAATCCTTATTCGCTTGAAACTTTCTTTGGCCACTATAAAAGTTTTCTGTGTGAAAAGGGCTCACTAACTCCCCGATTTCGCAATAATTCGGACGAGCCCTCTCAGAGCTTCTTGCACTGCTCTCTCGCTTTCCCATAGCACTCCTCTCCCAGTATCAACATTGTATATAAAATCTGTCTAGAGCCACCCGTACGAAACATACACGTTCCGCTACTCAGAGAGTCAACACGTACACTACACGCCAGGACGGAGCACAAGCATTGCACTTGCACTGTAGAAACCCAACCGAAATCCATCTCACAATTGCACCACGCTATTAAAAATTCCTCTTCATTCCCACCATCCTCGTCTCGTCCTCCAACACATCTCTCAGTACTCTCCAACATCAGCCAACACACCACGGCACTCTCCGCCTTGCACAACCACACCACATCACTCCATCAAACGATCTTTGTTCCCTACCTTCCCGTCATCCGACCGACGCCTGTTGTCAAGTGACCCCAGTCACTCACTCACTCACTCACTCACACTCTTCCTCATCATTTCAATCCTCCTCCTCCTTCTCAACAATCACAAACAAAACAGCAACAGCAACACATCACACTCATATTCACATTCCGCATCCTCAGCCTCACACATCACTCACTCATCTCATCTCATATCATCTTCATCAATTCATCAAGAGTTCACTCCGACTCCAACCTTCCAACCACCAACAAACAACAAATATCACTCCACTCCGAATATCTCCAGCACTCGCTTGTTGATTACAACTTCCCCGACAGAAACACACACTTTTCTCACGCTCCTCTATTTACTTAGCAACTATTTCTCTCTAAACTGTTCAACTTACTTTCTCACTCCTAATTCATTCATTCTCTACACGAAACGACAATAATATCAACTTCACACCGAAACCAACTATCAACTCACTACAGCACTTCTAGAAACCTTGATAATATCACTCAAATATATCCAGCACAATATTTAATCAAATAAATTATTGCAACAAATATACAACTGCTGCTACAACTACTACACATGTACCTACTTGAGACTTATTGTATTACTTAACCGACTCCACTCACAAAATTAAATCATCAGCCAAACTGAACATTTTTGTTGCCAACAATAATTAGTCGACAATCTGAACTGAATTCAAGCAAGTGATTTTATTAGAAAACTTTCATGTACTCTTGAGTTCCCACACTCGTAAACTCCAGTTCGTCAGTTTGTAGTACTCATTGCAAACAATTTCATTAAACACTCTTATAACAACCATTGAGTTAAGTACTTTGAAAATCCGTGCATATATAGACTGAGTAATCACCCACTCGAAGTTTGCAGTCGAAATAGTTTCTGAACACAATTCTCTGCATTATTGATAAACGAAGCAGTCATTTCTTGAATGTCTTTATTTCCATCCAGTTCTCCAGCAACAGCATTTACGCACGCTTCTTCTAAATCTTGTAGCGACTTGCAGCAGCACTAAACTACACAGCAAACTAAAACAAAGAAACACAACGTCATATCAGTGTTCTATTATGAAAACACGAATTAGCGTTCCATTCAATAATTCTACTGCAACGACAACCAACGACCAGTCGACATCATTATTATTATAAGTCTCGCACACAGTTGAAACTTTCTCTTTCTCGTACACACAAACAAACATAATAAATACTAATACATCCCAAACCAAACAAGGACCTGGAGCAGACATATGACAACTCTCACTCCGTCACTTATACGGGTAGTCGCTGCATATACTTCCAATTAGAACTCTGTCTATTGACACGACCCGTGTGACTTGCTCTTCAGCCCCCAAATTTATTTCCGTCGTCGCAGCTGAACTCGTTTTGCACGAGACAAGTAAGTTCTTCTCATTCTCATTCTCAGCCTAATCATGGTTTATTAATTCTTGCCAAATACTTTTTGCTTACATTAAATTAGTTTCTTTGTACATACATAAAAATACTCCTCAAATCAATTTCAAACTTTCTCATGCTTGCTAAACTCTATGCTTTCATTTCATCCTTGCATACTTCTACACTAATGTAAAAGTAGCAGAAAACTATTTAATTCATCTGTTGGCAAAAATGCACACAAAATGGAATATTTATTTATTATTGTTGCTGTGCTTTTCCATGTAATTCTAAGTTTAGCATTGTATGTAGTAGAGCACTAGCAATAGTTACTCGTGTAAGATACTCATACATACATACATAATTTAATCATATAAGATACATAGAATTTATTCCTTGTAGAGTTAGCGGGAGTATAAAGAAATGCAATAATAATATACAGATATAGAACATAAACCAAGTACAAATCTAGTATTGCATAGATTTGAATGCAAATATTGAAAAATCATGTTCATGGCTCGAACAAAACAGAAGTTTCCATTAATGTATGAATAGAACATGAATGTTATTACTGTTACTTACTATATGCATGTATCTCTGTGTATACGAAGATCATACATTGCTATAGGGAGTTCATTCATAGACACAGCGTTGGAAAATGTTCATGAAAGTGCAGAAGTAGAATGGAAGAGGAAACACATGCATTGTGGAGGAATTCAGTTAGTGGCACAATGACGTAAGAGAAAGTAAGATGCAAAAATGAGATTTTAGAACAGAATCATAGACGGAAGAATTCCACAGCAATGATAGAGTGGGTATTTGGTGGTAAAAGCAGATGGAATAGACGGACACAATAGAAATGGAGCATGCGAGATTATAGAAAGGATAAGGGTAAAGTTAGACATTTCATTTTGGCCAGAGATATCGTCCTGTTATGATTTGATGGGAACGGAGGAGCACATCGCCCGAGTCTCACTTCTTCCACGCAGTCAGTCACATCATCATATACACCGTCAGAGCCATTTTCCAAGAAAACGCCAACCAAACCCACAGTCACGAAATCAACAAGTTTGCAAAATTAGTTCTTATTCTTTCTCATAGCATTATTCCTCCCTGTTCTCATCGTTTCCCGTCTCTCACTCCACAATCACACACACGTCCACACTCGATTTATCCAACTAAATTCAATTTCATCCAACCGACGCTTCCCCCTACGGCATATTCTCCCACATCAATTATTATTATCATTTACTATCTCTCAGTGTCTGTCTTCTCCCAGAATGCACTTCCAACACTACACTAGTACATACATGTACATGTAATCTTATCATGTCTTCCTACACCACTAATTATTAAATATTTGTCTCATGGGAGTATGCACAAGTATCAAGTATATTTATGCACAATGTGTAATGCAATAATCAGCATGAAATTCTCAAAATTTGATAATATGTAAAGTACCCAAATTAAATCCTACTGGTATATGAATCAACGTTTCTTGTTTAGAATGGTGATGCCATGACACACGAGCAATAGCAAACAAATTGAAATTTGGAACTTGATTCTAGCAGTTTCATCCGTAGTCAGCCAAAGTACAAGTAGCATTATAGATGCAGTGCGTGCATTCTTGACGAAACTGAATTGTTGAGAGATATTTGATATTGATGGGATGAGGATGAGGATGAGACAGATCGAGGTTTTCCATAAACCACTGGGAGTTGAAAGTATCCTTTAGAAAGACACGCATTAGATGTGTTAGAGTTGTTGAAGGATGAATGAATAAAAAAGAAGACAAAAAACATGTTTCCTGACTTTTCTTTCCTTCCAAAACAACTTTCATGGCGCTGTAGAGAGTTATGAAAGCATTCTTTCTTTTGTTGATAATCTTGCGAAACTGTAGAGTTTGAAAAAAGAAAATTGTTTTGTTTACGTCTGCGGAGCACAAGTGAGGATGCATATTTTGTAGCTTCAAATCTCCTGATTTGCGTCACAAAATGTAAAATGAGGCCCACGACAGAGATTCAAGGAGGGTGACTTGAAATAAATACACTGCCTGCTGTATGTGTGTACTTCCATAGAAACAGCAGCTTCGTAAATATGAAAGCATAAACAAGATAAGAACAAGGGAAATCTCAATGATCTAGAGAGTTCTTTCCAAAACTTTCTCTAGAGTCTATAAACTTAACACTCGAGAATATTTCCTCTGGGACGTACGTGCATACAAATAATGGAGCAGGTATCTATTCCTAGACAAATGAGACAATACCAAGATTTTTCATTTTCTTACATACATATGCCATGTAAAATGCGACGAGTAATTAATAGATTCTTTGCGTACGAACATCCTGCATAAAAATGGCATTGATGAATAACATATTATGTAAAATCTCCAATGAACACAGAAAATTGTAAAATCTCCAATGAACACAGAAAATTGGACGTTGGACTTGGGTCTAATTTAGCGCTAGCGTCCATTTCAGCTAGCAATGCCAATCTTGCACAATAAATAAAAATTGCAAAAAAGTTTAAAAAAAATCCTAATTGTGGCCATATAGCCATTCCGGTATACGAACTTAGGTACATCTGGTGTGGCAGTAGAATAAAAAGCTTACTTTAAAATACAACAACTTACATCTACAGAAGTTTAAAAAAATTGTAGTCAAAGTAATTTCAGGTTTCAAGTAGTATTAGTATTATCTAACAAATATGTGTTGTAATTTGATTTTGTCATTTAAAAACCAAACTGGTTAGTTTAAAATCGGAGTAATAAACTCTGCAAAATAAATGAATTGTTGAAACGACGGTTAACTTCCTCCAAAATTCCGCATATGCATGTAATTGCATGCATGTAAGTCAATATACTTACGTTTTAGGGAAAAGGAAGTTATACGACAGAATTTGCCTTTAATTTTTATAGGGTATTAGAGAGCGTTATCTCAAACAACATATTATAGTTAAAAAGAGTAAATATAAGTGATAATAATCCACTCAATTGTCCTTTGGCTCTCTTGACTTTAAGTTAGTTAATCTTCAGGATTTGCCAGCAAATTTAATTTTGGAGCTTGAATTTTTATTGTTGAATTTGTGCATGCCGCAACTCCTACTAATTAACTCATACACCTTAATTTTTGACATAAAAATCATTGAGAGATTTTAAAAGACACGCGTCACATACCTATTTTACCTTGATGTCTTTTACGAACTTTGTATGTGAGTAATGGAATTTTCAAAGCTGAGTGTACTATAGTGTTGCAAATAGTTTCTAGTGGTTTAGTAGGCACACTATAGAAAATAGAGTGAAAGATCTAACACTTTTAAAATCAGTAACTAACACGGGCAATATTATATGAAAGTGCAACACACACACATTTTATGTTAGCTTAGTACAACCATTGAATATAGATACATACTACTTACACATAACTGTGCCCCTATCACAAAGTGAATAGTAGTAGGTAAAAAATTCTGACGAAATGTTTTCCATTGCCCCATTTGCATTTAGCATTGTTAAAAAGGAGAGTGGTAGGTGGAACATCAGACGAAAGTAGAAAGTGGAGTAAGTACATGCTTTGGAGTGGAAAAGCAGAAAAGATAAAGAAATTCATTTGGTGTGAGGTTGTAATGTATTGTGCATGCATGAACACAGGGTGGTAATGTGTAGGAAGTGATAGCTAAACTTCAATCGCACTGACACTGTTTGTCTTTCCATTCTCTTGTGCCCGTAGGTAGCTAATCATTTTTGCCGCATTTGAACACATACTACTGGTAGCAAGGTACTTGTTCAAGGAAACGTAGGTAGTGTTAAACAAAAGCCTTATGCTTTGTTGCCTGAGTACATTACATTACATACATATAATAGCAATTCTATCAACTTGCAAAAAGAAGCAATTCACTTTTCATAATTCATATTCTGAGAGTATTCTCTTTTTTGACTATCAGGGCAAGAATCCTTTTTGCATACAGATCAGCAAAGATCCCGGTCGTATTTGCAAAAAGCATAATTTGTCATCATTAGTACAGTAGCAGCTTATTGATTTCAATGAATTAAGAAATGAACACTTGTCGACTTGATTGCTGTCTGAGCCTTTTATATGTATAGATATTGTGTAAGGATATATTATAGGAGATCTGAAGAGCAAATAGAAATTTTCTTTTTTGAAGAATATGAATGCATTAATTATGCATTCAATTTACTTCTGCCACCATTTCCCCAAGCAAAAAATTAAAATTAATTTGCACATGTCCAAAAGCAGCTTAGATTTATGAACTAATTTCTTCCTGTGTATTTTGTAAGAATGAAAACGATTTAAACGAGGAGCATATTATACAAAACGATAAGATTCAGAGTTTCAATTTTGATGGAGGTTCTAGCTGTGTAACAGAATAAATGATTTAATCACAGACAACTTTTTACTGTCAAAATTACTAAGAATTATTTGTTTGCATATAATATATTAGACTGTGAGTACATACTACACAGTCTGGAAGTATATTAGAGTCTTAGTGAGAAGAATGACATGTAATGGCAAAAAATGTTTCTTCTTTCGTTTTTCCGTGCAAAATTGAAATAGATAGAAATTTATGGATTTTCTATTAGGTACAGGGGTATTTGTGCACGTACCAGTTGCAATTTTTGCAAAAATGTTATTAGCTGGTGTGTTCGGCTCTAATATTATATGGTTGGCTGTGTAAAATGAAACAGCATTATGTTTCCAGACACAGACAAATGAATGCAAGAGAGAATAGAGTCAAAAACACGAAAGACATTCGTACACTAGCGTGGTAAACAAATTGAGCTAAGTGTAGTTTTTTTATCTTTTCCTTCCATGTAGATTTAGTGAATGGATGGTAGAATGCCAAAGAAAGAATCAATAAGACAAATATGCCACATGCGGCTTGGGGTAAAGAGATTACACCACTTCCACTTCTTGTAGAAAGTATGGAGTGGCAGAGCAATGCAGTGTGGTGTCACAGAGTATTATGTCAGGGATATTGAAAATGTCATTTTGTATACCAAAGGCTTTGACACCACACCATCTATAACTACCTTCTTTTCCTCTCTCGCTCGTCTCCACAAAACGCCACTGACTTGGGGGAAATATGAATACACATAATACACTCATTACCTGACTAACAACATCTATAGCACCTTATACATTTAATATAATGCTCTAATACGAGTGGCACTACACGCCGGAATCGAATAACCTCAGTTGACAATTGAATAAAATGATGTGTTTTATTTCCCCTCCAATAAATCTTTCATCAGCTTCAAGACGAGTCACTGAAAGATCCTGTCTGTGTCTTCAGATAAGATTTTCCCCTGTATAAATCCAATTTCACTAACTGTATCCAATTTAAAAGTGAAGAAACAATTTATTAGCAGTTCTGTGACTATCTCAGATTACATGCCACATACAATACACACTCATCCACCAAATCCAACATTATTGTGACATAATATAGCTATAGCATCTACACTAAAAAATATTGTTAGCTTTCAACTAAAATTTCATGTGTCAATTCCAAGGCTGTATTGAGGGGCGACACAGGGCATTTGCCCCCTACAAAATCACAAAAACCAGATTATTTTACACACAAAAACAAAAAATCGCAAAAATTTTGAGCCATGTTTGGTTGGTTTTTGGATTAATTAGCTCAAAATTTTTACGCTCCCCGCCATAACCGGCACTTTTGTACACCATGTTGGGAATTGGCCCTTCCTGAATTGGAATCCAACATACGGCCTTGGTTCATGCGTATATAAAAACTACCTTTGGATTAATTCCAATACAAAGTTCAAACATTTACATAAATTGATTTTCCAAAGTTTGTTAGGAAGTAAAAGTTAGTCATACTGCACACCTACGTAATAACTTCGACAAAGCAGAAAAAAGTAGAAATCATTGACGTCTGTTATCATAATGTCTCGTACGTGTGAGAAAATTAATTTCTTTTGTTTCAAACATGAAACTTTTTCATGTGATGCATGGCAATTATTTTGCTTACGTAATACATTGTCAATTTCACTAGGTGCTCCATAAATAGCATAACTACCTATTCATTTTTGTGAAATTTAATAGCGTTCATCTCAAGATGTACCTATATTATGCAAGAAACATAATATTATAAAACACTAACTATGTAGGTACATTATAATTATATACAATTATAGGCTATGCATATTCATTACACATACCTACTACATATATTATACAACTGTTGTACAAGCCGTAGAATTTTCAGAATGAAACATTATACGCTACTGTTGACTTTTACAAGTTTCTAAATATACTCATGGAATATAATTCCACGACCAAGTAAGTAGGTGACTGCATAACATGTTTAGGAAAGTAGACTTTGTATTTAGCTTTAAATTACTGCAAGACAAACACTAAAATTGCTACAGGCGTGTCCTTTGCTTGTTATGCGCTTTGTATATTTAATTTAGGCTGAAGACAAAGGTTTTTCCTGTGTGGCAATTAGAGTCGTATTAATGAGTCCAAAGGGAATTTAGTTTACCTACATACTTGTATTTAGTTAGCGGTGTATTTAGGTGCGGGTGAAATGCATAGTTAGGTATGTAAGTGTAACAAACAACACTCCCACTCTGTTCTACAGCAGTGCAAACGTTAGAGAGGGATGTTCAAGTGTTTTTCCTGTATCATATTGGTGTGTGCGTAGCTTGTCTTTGTCAGTGACATTGACATGACAGTCGTGAAGAGGGTGTCTGCTGTTGGCAAATGATCATACTCATGAACCTCTCTAGGTCTTATGCTTGTATTGCAATGTGCCTTCATCAGAGAGAAAGTGGAGCATCTTTTTGGGCAATGTGAAACTCACCTAATGAAATTTTCTCTTTTTGCTTTTTTTTGCTTTTTTAACAATGAAAATTGTATTGAATTAGAGAAGCACTAATATTGGAATTAGGAGCGATTGATTAATTGACTTGTAGGTTAACAATTGTAATTATATGACATAAGATTACATATTTACAAAAGACGTTGAGGATGATTGCTTGCAATGACAACTAAATAAGAAATTATTTTTTTAAATTATCTAGGAAAGTAGGAGGAGACATGATTAAATTCAGAAGAAATAAGCTTGGGTTCTTTCTTTTGAAATGAGTACCTATAGGGAACCTGTGTAGGTGTATGGGAAAAGGAAAATATTGTAAAAGCAATCAAGTTTGTGGGTCTAATTAAATTCAGAGACCTTTGGTAATTTCACAGTAAGAAAAAGGTTGTGAACTCCTGTGCTAGGCTCAGTTCAAAATTAGGTTTATTCATACAAGAATGAGATGAAATGTGGAGCAGAGGTCTGTATGCAGTGCAGTTAGAGTGTAGCCATACAAGTAGCATGTTTTAAACCTCTTTTCGTAGACACGCCAGATTATCTTCACTACAAACAGTTCTATCATTCTTTTGAACATTTAATTGGTTCAGTATTTGTGTGAATGCTTCACATATATATGTAACCTCGTCTATAGTTGTGGTAGCAATAAGTGTGTTGCCAAAGATTATCAGGTACGCTTACAAAAACATCAACACTTTCCCAACCCCCGTCTTTTCTCCACCTTGCCTATTTCCGATTCTAACAAATATAATATACCTACAATATCCGTAAAGCTTAGACAGTAAAGCAAATTACACTACCAACACTTAGATTATATTTTATAAAAGAAAAGACGTGTTTCCAATTGTGATTATTAATCTGCAATTATAAAATACTAAATACGATATAAAACATTGTACTTCGTAATTGCATTTAATCACAGTAAATGTTTATATTTACTACCTAACAGATTTTATAGATTTCTGTACTGTGTTTATCCAATTAAAAAAATATTATAGATCTTAATGCGGCATAGTATTTCTATTTTAGTGCCTATATAGATTTAAATGGAAGTGTAAAGGCAGCGGGTTTGAAATGAACAAGGTATGGAAAAAGGGTGTAGAAGTATCATGTCATTGAAAACGTAGAGTTTGTCTATATAGTATGTATAAATATTATACGTTCGTTAGCTCTACATGCGACATATAAGGGAAGTTTCATTCATACATTCTATTAAAATTTATTCCGCTTTACTATAGCCAAAGTAACTGCAGATAAAGCAACATAAAATTAAATCATGCCTCATTCTCCAAGTCAGAGCAGAGACATCCGATCAGTGAAAGGCTGGAGGTTGCACACATTCGTCAGTAATAGCAGACTTGGGTTTTCGCTATAGTTCACCAAAGAATGTTTGTTCTGTCTCTTCTATATTCAGAGCATCCCATGAAATGAAATTGTATTTGAGTGGGTGGATAGTCAAAATGTAAAGACATCAGCATTTACTCGCTCCTTCTATCTTTCTCTCTGTCTCTTCCTACAAGTGCAGCTCCGTAGAATACAAGCAATCTCTAATTGTCCCGATGCTAAACAGGCATTCAGCAAAATCTAACCCAGTAATACCCACCGACTCTTTTATGCACACAAAGACACGCAGATTCCACTAGCAGCTCTAATATTAGGAACTAATTTTCCTTGCTTACATCACAAACAACGACTATACTCTTCTCAGACCAGCACAAGAAAAAGGATGAAGGTCATATGTAGACGCAGAGACCTGTCCTCTGCCTTGAAATTAATACCAGTTTTAAATCTACGTGAAAATGCGCCACAATGTACCTTGCCCAATTGTTATAATAATATTATTGTCCTCGCTAAAGAAAGAGCACTCTGAAATGGAGAAAACATTATTGCGGAGTTACACCATTGTTTACATGAATTACTATAATATATGGTGTATGTAGGTATGTGATGTACATAACCCACACAAAAGATTTTCTACCTTTCCAACATTATCATTGTGTATATACCTAACAAAAAAGTATCAAAAAAACAATATTATGCAGCTGAGCAAACTCTAAGACCAACAACAGTCTATTTTTATACAAAATCATATGCAATATTTATGTAGTAGATTACTTGGGTTTTTACGACACACCAAAAGGAATATAAAAACATATAGGAATAGCACCACATACATGCACACATCTCTGCCAAAGTACCTTGAATAATATGCAGGCTTTAAATATTACGTACATAGAAACATGGGAAATGTTTTCTACAGTGGGAAACTCCTTGCTCTAACACCAAAATCCGATATTCGGTGAAGGAAAACAAAACTTAAAGCTTAGCGGAGGAGTAGCATGCAGCACCTGTATTATAAAGGCATTTACATGTTGTAATTTAACATGTGCTGTTATAGAGACATACATTTACAGCCTTTTTGAATCATGCCAAAATGGAGTTTATGGACTCTCTTTCATAACTTATGTTGTGTAGATATTGATACAAGTTGATTGAATGGAAGGATTGAATGTCCCATACCATTCAAAATGAGAAAAATTATTTTCATCATTTCCATACCAATCATTCGTTCTTATAAGTGTAATATATTGTTTTGTGTGTTGTACATACAAATAACTTCAATTTAAACTTTTCCATGGTAAAAACATGCATTCTGAAAGTCAGTCCCCCATTAGAATCCTTGTTCATTTAATCATACTGGATTTAGTATTATATACACGACATTTAAAAGAAATAAAAAAT
>JAQFYB010002609.1:0-23499 GCA_034694085.1 Pogonognathellus longicornis
CTTCTAGTTTTTAATGGTGCATTCATTAAACCATTTCAAAATAGTTGGAAAAATGACTGACGGAATAAGATAAACCCTTATCTCGATGAATTAGGAGGCCTCACTGAATTCAATTAAAGTGTTTAACAATAAACATAAAATTAGTTTAGTTATATAGTGTTAAAGTAAATTATAATGATACAACAACAGAAAATACAACATTTTAAGCATTTCAGATTAATTTTATTAGTTTTATTGTATTAATTTTACTTGCCCCTATTGCATGTATTAGCTTACGAATTTGAGCGTTGTCTCAAGCTAAATCATGAATCATTTTTAAACAATTTTCTTGTTAAGAATTAACCTGATTTGACATAATATTTTGATAAAAATTACAAGTGGCCATTGGAGAGCAGGTTAATCAACAGCCTTTCTTGTTGTTTTCATGTTTCAAATAACCTTACATGACATTTTTAAAATAAATTCTATAGCATTTCAATTATAGCAACTAAATTACGATAATAGTGCCATGAAGAATAAAGTTTTATATATTTTCGATATGCAAGTCCGGGTTTTTTACCACCGAAAATAATATCCAAACGAAGGCATAATAATAGCTGTAAGTAAGGGAGGCGCCGGCAACCTGATTTGAGATTTTCTTCAAATAGGGACAAATGTATGCGTTGACTGTGTGAGTTTGGTTTTAGCCTAGAGAGGACTTGGTAGGATTGCTAGGCGATGTTGCGTACTATGAATGTAATGTAAGTGTAGCCTTCTTCGTTCTATCTCTTACACATTTCGTTCACATACATGAGGGATGAGTTGAGCTTAAGTCTAAAAGCTAGTATAAATACAAAAGCATCAAAAGCTAGTTTTTAAACCAACTTTAATGTGAAAATACACATTAATACACTTGTTTTTTATTTACTGTCAAGCTGCCATTTCGTTTTTAGCTTTCTTAATTGCGATAAGTCAACAGTCTTATACATCGTTTCCTTCGTTTCGGTCAATTAAGAGTCCTTTACTTCTTCCATTATTTGAGATTTTATTACTGAGAGGAAATGGCATTATTTTAGTATGTTCATCCAATTTCCTTTCCAAATGCTTTTTTAAAGATTTAACATCAATCCTATAATATGTATTTATTCATCATCCGAAATATTTTAATGATGGTTATATAACAATAGGGAAGCATGAAATGGTTTGATTGAGGTCAAATATTTTATTCATATTATTACAACTTACCGAAATGTAATAACTACTGTAGAATTGTTTATTTTCTAACAATGTTCGAGTTACGCAAAGGAATGTTTCTTGTGAAAGAGTATAAAGGTAAACTAAAAAGGTTTAGGAATAAAAATAAAACAAAGTATTGGCCTAATAAATGTCTATTGATACAGTGAGTGGCAGCAGTAGCGAAACGTTGGTGGTGTATATTTTGTAGTGTTTAAAATATTGTCGATTGTAGTTCAGTTTCAGTTGAATTCAGTTCAGTATAATATAAAATGAATTACTACACAATGTACGATGACATGATAATGATAACAACTGTGGGATAGCGTTTTACTTAGGGCAAATACATAATAATCGGCGGCCGCCACCATCATACTATCTTACCGGTGGGGTGGTGTGATAGTAATATTCTAAGCTACTCTATAGGTCTGTCTTTTGTGTCTCCCTAGAATATTATATAGAAATAGAGCATGCACACCTTTCCTTTGCAGGCTGCTTGCAATAACAGACCCAAACCTAAAATGCAACGTAACTTTATTGTACAGTACCTTTTTAACTAAAATATTACAATACCTACATGATATTTCTAGATTGCGAGTGGGAAACTCGAAGAAAGTACTGTATGGGTATGAAGAATGACAGTAGTATAGTAGGATGCATGTGGTAGTCTGGGAACATAAGTGAGTACAGTCTCTCTCAAAAGTCTCAGGCAAAAGAACTACACCATTATTACATTAGACCGGACTCATGCATGTATTATGAATATAATACATACAACTACAACCCATCGCATCTTTGTATCTGTGTAGCTTACCTCCCCGATAGAAACACGGGACGGACGGACGACGGGACAGGGCAGCGACAGCAAGTCGAGTGGAACCAGTACACGGCCAACCAACACGGACACGGATGGCAATTGCTAAAGCAAGCTGGCAAAGACATTTGTCTTATATACGGTCCCATAATAGTCCCACCATCCATCCATCCATTTTCTGTCATTCTGTACAGTGTGTCTCAAAGAGGAGGATATTGAGCAGAATTCTCCCATTTTATGCATATGAGGCCTCATAGGGTTGTTTTCTAAATGTTTCCCGGCACACTGTACAGACGAAAAGGCACGCCAAAAGCCAAGCCAGCTAAAGCCAACCCAGAGCGTACGACATGGCATGGCACTCTCACACACACACAAACTTTGACACAACAACGTACTGAAAAAGGCTAGGGTGCGCGTGCGAAGCAATGCAATGCCTGTGCTTGCCAGGCATTGCATTGCCAACATTTAACATACTCACACACGGATTACGTTTTGTACGTACAGTACATACCTCTAAACGTAAAGCCCCGATTACGATACGGTACTACATACATACAAGACAACAGCAACTGTAGAGTAGCGACTGTACACACGGTACAGGACATTGTATTAGTGTAGTAATGTAATAATAGATAGTGGTATAAATGTTAAAAGCATTATTAGCTACGTTAAGTTTGGTTTAAGGTAGGTGGGTAGGATACGGGTTAGGAAGGGTATGATGCCGGTTGGGTTTGCTACACACACATACAGTACACATAAATGTACGCGTTGTGTTGGTTGGGATGGGATAGGATGGGATGGGACTGGGTTGTGGATTTTGGTCCGTGTGTATGTGACACAGAAAATGTAATACACGAGGAGAGTGTAACGCTAAGGGAGACAGGTTGAATGAGAGTGAAGCTTTTGGTCGGGATGAGATGAGACTACTTGACTGTTTCATACTGTTGCCAACTAAACATTGGTATGTATTATGTATCAATGGATTAACGCATACTTATTGTTAGGTTAGTGTATGGAATACGTAACCAATCGCAATCTCGGACCGGACGCGCCGGACGCCTCTTCTTGTTGTAGTTGTATAGCATGTGTACGTGAATATGTACTGTGTGTAGTGATAGTGAAGAGAACTGCATACCGATGTACTAAAACACAGTAGAGAGAACGCCAAACAAATGCCCGGAGAAATCGACGCGAGGATGCTTTGGATGCTTTGAGACGAGGGGCTGAGAGTGGGTTGAAGATCAAGCAACTGCCTTGCAAAAGGGACATTCTCAATGCGCACAACCATGTCTCAAACCCAGAGCTCTCTCTCATACACTCACTAGATACTCTCAAACCCCTGCTTTTTTCGACAATTTTACATCGTAATTGCTAAACGAAATTTTGGAGAAATATGAAATTTTGAATGTTTACTAGTGGGGGGGAAAGAGTAATTAATTGCTGATCGGAAATATTCAAATAAATTGTTTAATTGCAGTAAATTTGGACCAATCCGGTGATGAGTTGCTTGCTGCCGCGGCATCAGGACCGCTTTGAAACAAAAGCCAAGAAGTAGCCGCTCTTTCAGATCGCTGGAGAAGTTCAGTTCACAACCAAGCTTTGACAGAGTATCAGGTTTTTAGCTCCGTATATTTTATCCGACATTGTGAAGCAAGCACGCTTGTATTAAACTACTGCTTCAGTAATACTATTCAAAATGAGTTCCAACGATAAATCAGAAGTCGCCGTAGAAAAGGTCACCGAAAATAACGACAAGGGTGACGCAAAGGCTGAGGTCAAAGGAACCAAGCGGGTCGCAGAGGTACGTCAATTAGTCCACTTAATATTATTATTATCTAATAGCGGTATCGGTGTATTACTATTACAGTACCTATGTAAGCAAAACCGACAATCATCAACCGAGTGCATTCAAACATTTCAATTTCATACAAAACAGTTCACTTTGTAAAATTCCACAGTAATTCATATGTAGAAATGCATACCGGTTGGTTTACAATTACAATATTCCTCAGTTTTGTCATTATATGGGCAAAAAGTTAACGTGCGTTCAGCGTTTATAGTCGGTTTCTTAATATCTTTAGTTGTCATGTCATTGATTAGTGTTGTTTTCAAGCAGTTTTAATTTACATACATGATTTGTTGTAATATTGAATGTTGTGAATTACTGACAGTATTTTGTTATATTATGTGCAATTTAATTTAGATAGGAATCTGCTCTTTTTCTCTCCCTCTCTCTGTGATGAGTAGAAGAGTGAATCAGTTGAGCGGCACAACATGGCAATTCATTTGGCATTTGATTGTTTTTTACGAAGAACATGGATTTTCCTTCGCTCACCTTCATTTTTAACATCGGAGACTATAATTAGGGTCAATATCATATTATCATCAATCATAATCATATTTGTAATGGAGTTAATAATTTATTTAGTCATTCATTGGATTGTATTAGGTCCTCTTTAAGTAATTTTTCTCTCAGCCAGCAAATATTCAGCGTTTTGTACACTATACTACTCCTACTACAGCTCTATAAACAGTATTCAGAATAGCAAGTATAATATTGCATTTTGGTTGGGACCGTCCCTCAACAACGGCGGCAGAAATTTTGTCGTTTTTTGACCCCGCCCCCGGCGAACTTTTAACTTGAGGTACCTCTCTAGATTAAAAAATTTACCGGCATTTTGGCATGCATAAATTTCCATAGTTTCCCCTCCTCTCCCCTCTTCCCCAAGAAGCCTGTAAATTATTAATGACAGACCCGTTGTTGGCTGTAGATATGTAATTGTACTGCTCTCCTAGCAGAACGGACGGATAGCATAGCAGGCAACCGGCAACACGGATTCCGTATAGCCCATCGTAAAGCAACAGCCTAGTAGTACTCGTACAACTAGTACAAGCTTAGGAGGTCTGCGCCGATTGCACTACGAGGGTACACCAGTACACTCGCTCTCACAGAGAGGCACACAACACACACAATCACACAACTACAACCAGCCAAACTCCACATTACATTCTCTCTATAATGTATTAGGTAATAACCCCATATTATTATATCGTTGCTGAAGCGGCAACGAGCATCGTAAGTTGTAACCCACGCCTACATGCTCTTTCTGTTGTCTCGTTCATTCAAATACTTAAGGGTTGTTTGGAATTTGTTGCTTCTTTTTCGTATCCCAAAACGTGAACACTCAATTTCAATCTGCTGTACAAGACTGTGGTAGTAGTAAGTAGTGTTAGTGTTAGTAGTGTAGTAGTAGTAGAGAGCCAGCCATGGAAAACTATGGTATGTCCATGTCCTGCTCTCTCAGAGTCAGTAGCTTAGGTATTCAATTTTTACACTCTGTAGTAACTTAAAGAGTTATAATAGTAATATTGTAGATTCTCTAGGGTTTGGGTTTATGCTTATTCGCCATTTCCCATTTGTTTTTTAGTCGTGTGAGTTAGAGTCAGTAGAATAATGCTACTATGCGATTCACGCTTCTTCTTCTCATCAGAGTCGAGACAGTAGACTCAGTAGAGAGTGAGAGTCTTCTCAGTCTTTGCCTCCTTCTCTCTCTACTTCATAGCCTGCCTTACATTTTTTACCTTTGACGTCCTTTCCAAAATCTTAACCGATGAGGTTGATGAATTTCTCACACACAACACTCAACTTATGCAATACTGGCATAATCATAATTTCAAACGTTTCGCACCAAAATGCTGGATTCTTGTATGTCATGTTGATTTCCTGTTATAATTTCATAGATAGTAATAGTGATATTTTGGGGGATTCCAATTTTATTGAAGCGTCATCTTGTTGGCATCATTATTGATCTTGAGAATCGGAAAAAGCCGACTAAAGCGTCGGCACCGGCAATAGCCTCTTGTTAGGAGTATAGAGTATAGCCTTGTTTGTATCGACCGGCACTCGGCACTATGTAGCCGGAGTGGTAGGGTAACATGAGTAGTAGTGGTCGTGTAGTACAGAGTGGTAGGTAGAAGAGTGAGGCACAGCCGGCAAATGTCTTCCCAATGATGATGCTATGTGTTACTGTACTCCTTCCTTGTTTCGTGCTTCCAATTAAGCCTCCCGTATACTTCCCACAGACTCTTAAGTCAATGGCGATGGTTGGCAATAATAATCTGTGAACTGAACTCAAGTCTATGACCGTCATTATAATTAAAATACATAGCGGTAGAAAAATGTCACTGGGTTTGAGGAAAAATAATGTTGGTGGACTCACGGAAAGTATTGAGATTAATGGAAGTGGGAAAGTAAGTACGAGTGCTAATATCGTGTTTTCTTGTTGACAGGATAAGGGAGACGATTTAAAGAAAGCCAAACGGGAGGAGAACGGAGAGGAAGAAGACGTTGAGGACGAGGATGAGGATGTTGAGGGAGAGGAAGAAGAAGAGGAGGAGGATATTCCGGAAGGAGAAGAAGGTGGGTTGCACAGTAAACAATGATATTGGGAGATGGTGTATAGAGTCCGTCGCATATTTGTAGTCTTGTTCTGGTTTTGACGAATGAATGTTATTTTTGCAGAAGAAGAAGATGAAGGTGAAGGAGATGGTGAGGGCGAGGGCGACGATGACGAGGAAGACGTGTAAAATCGTCAAATAATAACCGTCGAGTGAATGTCATTATTGTACGAGAAAGGAAAGTTTATAAAAAATCTGTAAAATCCAAAAAAATTCATTCGGCGCTCCCTCACTGTTAAAATCCAACAAAGACTCTTTTGAGGGATAGTGTACCTATATACAAACCTTTATACATAAGTAATAATTATATTTTCCGAAATAATGAAGTGTGACAATTACTATTAGTTCAATAGGGTAAACAAGTGTAAGGCAGGTTGGTTCATTCATGAATGATTTGTTCATTTAAAACTGTCAAGTAAAATTGTTACAAATAGTTAATATTTAATGTCGTAAGTAGGTAGTCATAATAAGCTGGATCTGTACTCAAACAGTATGGTTTTGTTACATGTAACTTTTTCAGTTATTCCTCTCTTGTCAGTGTTTGCTATCATGTTAGACTAAGTTTGTATTCTATCTAATATGTCGTAAGTATAATCTACGCACATGTCCTGCAGAAGCCTCTTAGTTTGTCTCTAAACCCATAAACTACCATACACCTGCATTGTTTTTGCTTGATTACCTTGGATGAACATGTCAATTCTCCGCTCTTCCATTATGATCCCTGCCTCGCTTGTTCTCTTCGAACTAATTGTTGTCTCATTTCACCACAACGGGCTAAGTTGTATTGTTTATCTCTTACTTCACACTGAACCTTGCACGACTTTATTTTTCTGAAACAGAAATAAAGTGGTGCTACGTACTCGTGTGTGATTAATTTGTTACTTTTATGGTTTTAACAATGTTTCATGGATTCTGTGTACCCTCTAATTTTATTAAAATCGATTAAATAGTTAAAAGCTGATTGTTTCATAAATTTTTACAACTCTTGGTCCTGCTTCTTGAATCCCAACCTGGATGACCATCAGATAATAATGATAATTAAGTTTCTCGGATCTTCTTAGGAAATGTCAGGACAAGTGCAGAGAATTAATCTGTGCGGTAATAAAAATTGGTTCAACTTTTGGTGATAGCTGAGTCAGTTCTCGCTCGGTATTTAATAGTGTGGATGAGAGCAGAATTGTTGGATGGAGCAAACGATGGTTGAGTCGGTGAAATGAATTGTATGTAATTCGTGATTCAATTCATCTTATACTTGCATGTATCATTGTTTCTATAATTTGTAAAGTAGTAATAATTATAATGCTTCTCACTCAACCTCGTCGTATTCGTACAACCATTAAGATTGCAATTACTGATCATCTAATCGAATACTTAAAAGAGTAATAAAACTATAATGGTAAATTGTTGACACCTTTGGGTGATCAATAATGTTAGACTCAGCGATGAGTGTACCTAGGTATGTGTGTGTCCTCGGTGGAGCATGAATTGTCATGTACGTACTACGTAACACATGTTGAAAGGTTTAGTTGTCTGTCTGTGGATAAATTTTTATACGAACTATCATTTAGTAGACTCAAGTCATGAATGTTAACGATTACTGTACTTGTACTATTATAAATAGTGAGTGATTGTTACTAATGTTTCACACTGGTACTTTAGTTAGGGTATGTTACTGTTTTTTTATGTTTAATTGTCTTTAAGGTCATGAGACGTTTTGGATACAGTATCTATCGTTCCCTGTTTGATGTGTTGATTTTTTGCATTTGATTTTTCATTTTATAGTTGACGGACATTAGCATCATTCAGAATTTCGTCATGACACTTGTACATTGTACGCTCTAAATTCAATCGTTCCAAGTACTTACTAGTGACTGTATGATATAATTGGCCGTATTTGATTCTATAAATGAATCCCATTTGGTATAAAGTTTACAAATAACAGGTGTTCTCTGCTCGATGTGTCTGTGCATTTATTACCTATACATCACACGCATTCCTCACACACCATTCGAACGCATCCTTTGCTCGCACTCTCATACTCATCTACACCTTTTCATCTTGTAAATAATCATATCTCACCATTCATACTACCATATACTACTATTCCAACCTCAGTAATGCCAACATTTCATTAATAAAATATCACAGCATAAAAGTTGAAACGTACACTAATAAAAGCTGTTCGTTTGGAGTCTGTACGTTTTATGTAATCTTTGCTCTTGCCATTCCTAATGGGATCTGGCAATTTGTCAGAAAAGCTTCATATTTCATGTGCATATCAAATAGCATACCTAAACCACTTAAACATATTATCTGTAAATAATTATAGTAGAATAACATATTATTATATCATACATAGTTCATTATTTATACATACTTACTCTATTCTTATTACTTAGTTATGCATATGTTTAGTCAGAGTTTGGATGTACACGTCATTCTTGTCCCATTCATAGAAATGTCACACATGAATCACAATCTCAAAAGCTACTTGCTAACTTGCTACATAATACTTAGGTTCTTGAAAGAGAGATGAAACATGAGAGACGCATTTATAATTGTTGTGGTTGTAGATGCAGTATCTATATCGTCTAGTCCATGTATTCAGATTCACATTTGTGCACACAGCAAACGAACGCTGTAAATGAAGATCTTATAACCTACCTCACTTATGTTTTCAGTTGATAGACTTCATTAACCACACAAACTTAAATTGATGCTCATTTTGTTTAAATGGACTCCAACGTTTTAATGCATGTGTGTATGATATAATATATAAAAAGTAATCATTTTTGGATACGTGATATAGATGTCAAATACACTTCAATACAAAATACCTCAATAAGAGGGGAAATATTAGTTTTATTAACAAAATACAAATATGAATACAAATACTTATGGTAGCGGTAAATTCTCAGCATACTAATTAAAGGTTAAGATTCATAGTTGCTTCAAGATAAAGATTACTTGTATGTAATAAATATATTATAACATTGTTGAAAACTTTATTGTTAAAGTTAATATTTAGGATGTAAATTCAATTATTCACAATTGCAAACGTTCCTCGCATCGCGAATAATGCCACCTCGATCGCAATCTAAGATCTTCTAAAGCCTCATTTTTTCTCTTTTATTTAAAAAATGTGGTGATAGTGTCGGAGTTGGTATGGTACTATTGCCATTGGCAGATCTACATAGGGGTTTTACGGGCTCAAAATTTGAACCCGTAAAACCCCTACGTAGATCCGCCAATTTCAATGTACACTAGATAACAATGCTTTAATTCAAAAAAGAGATATGTTTACCATAAAAGTGCAAAATATCGAAAAAAATCGCGCGGGATAGTTATGCATATTGTGTTGATTTTCGCCCTTTTTCACATTACCCGCCGATTTAACACTTATTTACATATCATATTTGCATTTTTTCCATCTTCGAACTTGATTTTTGCATATAATTAACCTTGCTAGAAAATCTTGGAAAACGTTCGACCCGATACCTGATTTGAAAGAACACCCCTGTCAAAAATCCTAGATCCGCCATTGACTATTGCATCCATTGGCAGAAATTAGAAATGCCTTCAGTGGTATTGTAAGTAAGTGTAACTGTAAGTCTCATTGTCTCACGGTAGCTCGAATTATGAAATACCACATTACAGGTAAGAATTAAACTCTCATGTAAACCCTACATCCATGCCATAATTAATTATAATTATATTATATTATTATTAATATAATGAATGTATGAATGCGATTTTCGAAATCTGTTGACAATATAATAATCTTATAATTATAATTAAACTGGTGTGAATACAAAAGTAACATCTAAAAACTGATTTCAATGCATTCGGGGTGAATTGTTACTCATGTGGTTGTGGTGGTGCTTTGTTTTGTGTTAAAAACTAACAGTCGGGCAAATATTTTATATAAATCAGCCTCAATTACATTGCAAAGTTGTTTGATTGACCCCATTTTTGAACCTGATCTTTGCTAGAACTCGAAGAGCACAAAGAGAAGTTTGAGCGAATTTTGTTAGTTTGATGTTTTATAATGAGTAGAAAGATACTGACCGACAAATCACTGTTAAAATTTACTATACTTAATCAAAGAGCAAAAAAAACTATTCTTCATCAAACATTTAAGGAAAAATATCCATATTTTCTTTGATCGAAAAAACCGAATTTGCTTAATTACTGCAATCTTATTGACATAATATGGACTTGTGGTTTGTCAATCATGTACATCTTAATCGATTGACCACTATGATCAAAATGGGAAAAATAATTGAAAAACAAACTATTTCAACCCTTTCTGCAAGATCTTATTTCTTATATCTAAAGCATGTTTAGTGTCTTGTATAATGTAGTCTAACAATAAACTTATGATAATTCATTACAAAATTCATTACATTCATCATAAATCATTTACGATTTATTTTTAACTATTGGAAATTGATATAGAAACATGATTTCAAAGTGATATCAACAATATTTTACTATTGTAAAAAGCGATTTCAAACTGTAATGCATTGGTATTAACTAGATCCATGTTCGGGAGGTGAAAGTTTAATATCGCTCTAACAAATTCCGTAGCATTAAACACATTCCTTATGTTCCATTTAAAAAAAATTTACACCTTACTATTTGTGTTGTGAATATGAATAGATATTCTTTACAGTGAATTAGATACTGTCTCCTGTACACAAACCTACGGTTATTTTTACGGACATGGTCGAATTATTCGAGTTTTCATGCAGCTCGTACATTGACCATATTCTTAAAATAACTAATACAAAAATTTCAATTGTTAAAATAGACCAAGCGCCCTAAAATAATGTACAATTGTACATATATTATTATTGTTAATCATTAATATGATTTACAATTTGATTTATGTTTACCACAAATATAATGCGCTTATAAAAATTTCTGAGAAATGTGTTCAAGCAATTGTCAAGTTAATAAGAGGCATTACAAAGTTCTTTGTATCCACGCCAGTAGTTGAGCAGTTCCATGCTTCCATGCCTAAATATATCCAGATCCTCCCGACACCGCACCGCTCGGCGCTCCTAACCTGAATATTATTTCCTTGAGTATTTCATGTCCGTAATTTTACACCAATTATATCACATGCAGCTATGAATCTATTTATACATGTTCGTGGGTAATATAATACATATCTAGGTGTTTATGTTTCCAATTTAACGCATATTTGTATGTCCTTCAGGCTCATCTAAGGAGAGTCTTTACTCATAGTCCACGGCAAAAATTGTATATATATATACTTTACATATTATGGAGTTTCTCAGACGGGTTTATTTCATCCTGTAATTCATCTTGTGTAGATAGCTGCATGTATGAATATAAACATTATTCCAAAGCTTATTGAAAAATTAATGCCGAATGTGAACATGACTTGGACGTTTGTATTTGGAAGAAATCAACTAAAAGTTTTTATAATAATTATAAACATCATTCTGGAATAATTAATTGTAAATGCATTTTCTAAAAAAGATCAAAATATATTATTATCGTTATCGTGTATATACAATAATATTATTCTAAAGACTATGTCTTTACCACTACCTATATAATAAATGAAAAATGTACCAAAATGATTTTGTATTTTACAGTAGACTATGTCGGCGATAGAGTTTTGGAGAAAATAGATAGTCTCGGAAGGAAATAAAATTCCAAAATATTCGAGAAATACACAGAGGGATGATCCGAACCGGATGTAATAGATTCACTACAAATTAGAGAAATAAGAAGTGGTGGCCGCGAGCGTTTAAAAATTAGTACACTAATGGCAAGTTAATCCATGGACCTCACGAGGTAAACGTTTCGGTGAAACTTAACTTTAAATTTAAATTGAGTATATGATTACAAAAATTAGTAGCAGAATTTAATATTTTGTAGCAATATTAGTCTAGCTTTTAGCAAGCAGATCTGAACAAAAACATACACATTAACATTGGTTCGAGTATGTATATACTATATATTGCAAACGATGAAATTCACGATAACTACATTTCTATAATACAATGACAGTTCTCATCTCTCATGGAAGAGTGTCTGCAGTATAATAATTTCCGCAAAAGGTCAAAATCAACGGAAATTGAGACAGATAGAAACATTTTGAGATTTTTTGCAGCAAAATCTAGTAATTTCATCTAGTGTAAAGTCCAAATAACACCCCCCCCCCACCCTAAATGCGCCTAGATTAATGTAAGTATATATAGTTTTCGAATTAGTTTGGTCATAAATGACATCACTCAAATTAATATTTCGCATACCAATATTACGAAAAAGAATTTCTAAATATAAACTCTACGTTTGAATTTTCTTCAGCGACTCTTAGAGCCAGGGTCTTTTAATAAATAATCGTCATCAGCTTTCAAAATATATTTTGGTATTTCAAAACCTTTATTTTCTCCATTTCCACAGGTTAATTGTACCCATTTGTAGATATTCAAATGACCCAACGTCAAATCATGGTTGGATTTTTGAAAATTGGGCTGAATTATGTCTTCATATTTCTCAGCTTGCAGTAATGCAAAAATAAAAATATATATAATTTAGAAATATTATAAGCTATGAATTTCATTGACACTGCTAAAGACTGAAAGTTCAGTTAGAAACACAACTTTAATGGCCTATCCCTCGAAATTTTCGGGATTACCATAAGTTTCTCTAATATCCATTCGAAGGTTAAAATTCATTACAGACTTAATTATCACAAGCATTTTTATTTTCGGACCACAATACTCACTACAGTAATTTAAATCACGAATTTCGTTGAGTAGAGTAGTGTTGCCAAGAGTATGCAGAAACTCTTCGTAGCCTTGTATAGTTCATGTAATCCTCTGCCATACACCATAAAAGAATGGCGAGCTTTCCCTCCAAGGGCCTGGAGTCTCGATCCATGATGTTCCACAATGAATTTAAGCCCTTCCGTTGATTGTTGTAATGTTGGCATTTGTTTGTGTTTGGAGCAAACCACACTTTTTCGACACTTTCACAATTCACACTTTCGCCAATTCTTGTTTCTTCGCAGCATCCAACAAGTTTCAGAGGTGTTGAGTATGGAGTGATTCAAAAGCATTGAATATTTCTAATTCTGTGTCACCAATGCTTAGTGGGTGTAACTTTTGAAGAATTTCTACTTGTACCTGCATAAAATTTCCAGGTTGAACAAAGATTTTGTGATGAATATAATAATCGGATTTAGATATTTCTCCGGACTCAAATCGACAGGATTTTATCTTACCATGGAATACAGCTTGTCGTGTTTTTCAACGATTTGATTTCAAGTTCGTGAACAGCAAAGTAAATAATTAATTTCCGCACATTAGTAGAAATGTTAATTCTTCGTTCGAAGTAGCAGCACACCCATATTTCGAAGGTTGTAGGTTGTAGTTAATGCTGGGAGGTCCACCCGGACGTTTTTCACTATCTATAAATTCATGCTCCAAAAACTCCGTATACAATAGATGCGTACAAATCAGTAGCGCATTTAGGAGGGCTTAGGCGACTGAAGCCCCCACCCCCAAATGTTTGGACATACACTAGATAAAAACAGATTTCTCCCAAAATACCAAAAATAATTGTTATTTTTGCAGTAAAAATGCAAAAAATCTCGATACTTTTCGAAGTACGCTATATTGTTGCAATTTACATTGATTTTGACGTAAATCTGCGCAGTTTTTGGCAAAATTTGTATAACAATGGTTTGATCAAGCCCCCCCCCCCCCAAATGTGTGTCCTGGATACATCCCTGACACAAATACACTACAACATTGTATCCTCATGCCGACCCATCACTCATACTTGTATATTCAATTCTTTATGACTCAATCCAGTTTTGTATAAAAAAATAAGAAACAGAAAGCAATCGGGTTGTTCTTAAAAATGAAGTAAGAACTTTAAAAAAAATTATTTGATTTATTATGTATTGAGTAATTGAGTGTACAAATGCTTAGTTTGAATGCCACACTCTCGTTCTCGGCTGTTTAAATACAAATCTATATAATATATATAGTATATTATATTGTATTGCAATTGTAATCAATGGCGTATCTACATATTGGAACTACGGGCACGTACCCCTTTCCAGTTCTGCAAAAAAGAGATTAATGAGTAAAAATACATTTTATGTATACCTATAACTTTTTTATAAGCACTCTGCACACTCATTTCGGATTTCTAGATACGCCCTTTAATGTAGCACAAAACACAATGTTTATTTTATTTATAAATCTAAATGTAAACGATCTGACTCACGTTCCACACGAGAAAGAATACAAAATGAGAACGTCCATAACAATAATTGTGCCAATTGTACCAATATTTGCATTTCTACACCGTAGAATTATTGTTAAGTTTAAGTTACTTTTTATTGTGAGGAACATAGTAGTTTGCTTACAAATATTAACAGTGAATTAATTTAATACAGAAGAATTAGAGACAATCCGCATTTTTTTTATATATATATATACCTTGGCAATATTGTATCTGGCTAAGACCCATCATTATCCAACCAAAAGTTGACACTAAATTGTGTTAAACTGGTTTCATTTCATTGAAAATGTAAAACCATTTAACAAATGATAATAATGTACCTAAACCGCGTCATTGGATGTATTTATAGAGATCTGGGTTGAAATTGAAACTAATTACATTACTAATATTATAATCATTGACAAACAAATAACGTAGTACAATTACACATTATAAGACAAAAAAATTGGCTCACTAATATTGAAATAGCATATCGAATTGAAGTATTAAATATTATCTACTCAACAAGTAGATTAGTTAAACACTGAATTTCTACACCGTAAAATTATTGTTAAGTTGTTATTATTTTTTATTGTGGGGAACATAGTAGATTGCTTACAAATATTAAAAGTAAATAATACAGCAGAAATAGAGACAATCCGCATTTTGTTTTGATATATACCTTGGCAATATTGTATCTGGCTAAGACCCATTTAACAAATGACAATAATGTAAACAAAATGTAGCAATTAAAGTTTACAATAATTCGCGTCCTGCTTTACATTTGTATGCGTCATTGGATGTATTTATAGAGATCTGGGTTGAAATTGAAACTAATTACATAACTAATATTATAATCATTGACAAACAAATAACGTAGTACAATTACATATTATAAGACAAAAAAATTGGCTCACTAATATTGAAATAGCATATCGAATTGAAGTATTAAATATTATCTACCCAACAAGTAGATTAGTTAAACACTGATCCACAGAAAAAATCCATTTAATATTTTAAAATATCGAAAAAAAATTGTAGTATTAATGTTGAAATTGCAAACCCCATACAATGCAATCATTTGTGGTAAACTTCAATCCAAACTGTTGATTATCACCAATCTTCCAATTGAAGATATGTGTGTTCAATGAGTTTTTGGGATATTGAACAACACCAACTGGATTTGAGACAATTGTTTTATAACCCTAAACGAACAACAAAATGAAGTGCACATTTAACTATAATCCATAAAATTCATCTAAGCCACTAGAACAAAAAGTATTATATTCACCTTGTTGTTAAAGTTGACACATAGCATGTACTTCACACCTGGACGAACGGTTACCCCATGGTCGAATTTTAAATAGGACACTTCCAAACACTTATTTAATATTTTCTTAGAAGAAGTTATCCATAATTGATTGGTGTCATCCCACAAACTGAATTGGATCATTTCCGTGGGTACATAGTTTTCAGGTAAAACAACTCCAAAACCCGTCAAAATTAAGTTACGACTTCCCTCTTTAAGATAAAAACTACAACAAAGAAAAATATTTTTTGATTCTTTAAAATTAACCATTGCTGTTATATTGAAAAAACACTTTGTAGTAGCAATATCTCTTGCATGCAAAATATTATATTAACTTACGTATCATAAACTCCTCGTTTCAAAATGTTTAAATCATTAGTAATAATTGCATTACACGTTGACAATGTTCTCATTGGTGTTCTAGAGTTGCATGAGTACTTTAGTTCGTTAGCCAGCGTTAGTCTGTGATAACAATTATATTACGAATTAGCCCACTTTAGTTGACTCAATTAAATTGATGCTCGATATTGAAATTTTTTACCTCTTTTCTTTAGAAGATGTGAAATACTTATATACAGGCAAACATTCCTTCGGACTCAACATACCACTTGGTACCACGAGATCGTTGAAATCGTCAGTATTCATAACAGGAAATCTAATCAAGTGAACTACATTGCCTAATATCTTTCTAATATCAAAAGCGGTACGCTCCAATCCTTTACTTTCACACTTATGGCGTCCCCATCTAAAAATATGTTTTAACATTTTAGGATTGAAATATCATAATTATTTATTGTATGTATTAACTTGTATACTATTAATTAACACTCGTATGTTCAATTTTTTCATGCAATGAATTTCTAACAGTGACATTTTTATTTTCAAATTAAAACGCCTTATTGACTTACTTTAATACCGCGTTGAAAATTTCTATCTCAGAATTCAAGTCTGGCATGACATCCAACAGTAGGAAGTTGCGTAAATTTTTTTCTGAAAGTTGAAGAAACTCTTTGATATCTAAGAAAGCAGCGGAATTTCTAAATAAAATAAGCAAAATCATATTATGGGTAATCCAATCGTTGTAAGGTTCGGCTTGTATCCGTATAATTATATTAAAATCATACTCCTCTATAAACTTCCAGGCCTTTTCCCTTATTTGAATGTTATTGCAGTAGTCAGCAGCCTGAAAAATTCCAATCGCGTTTGTCATATTTATATCTCCAGAAGAAAGAACCATCAACCCGTGTTCAATCAGTTCTGTGATATCATAAAGAACAGCACAATGCATTGTTTCTAATGTTTCTTCAAATGGAATCTTATCCAACTTCCTGATGTACACATACTAAAATTTATAAATGAAATTTATATAACAATAGTGACTTTTTGTAGTAAATGGTTGGAATGAATGAAGTTTCACTTTACAGGATTTCATAATCATCACTTGAATATTTAAAAAAACTTACGTTAATTAAATTCTTTAATCCGGCGGGATTAACATCGAGTAGACTAATTTCTAAGAAATTAGTTATTTTTCTTCGTTTGTAGTAACTCTAGAAATATATAAACAAATATATACATAGGTTATCATAGGTATATATATTATACAGTGGCACATTTAGGGGGCTAAGGGAGCTGAAGCCCCTCCCCAATTTTTGGACTTTGCACTAGATAAAAACAGGTTTCTCCCAAAATCCCAAAAAAGGTTTTTGCGACAAAAACGCAAAAAACTGCAACAAAAATGTTTGCGGTAAGCGCGATTTTGTTGCAATTTCCATTGATTTTGACCTGCGCAAATTTGAGCTACATTTTTTCTTGCTACGCATGAATTTGATGCATTTTATACTGAATTTAGCCCCTAATTAACATAGGTATATAACCAACGTTTGTTTAAACCTCCCCCCAATGTGTGACCTGAATACGCCCCTGTATATATATATACATTGTTCGCTGGAAAAACGGGGAAAGTCTGAGATAAACAAGGCCGTATGCAGGCTTTGGTTTCGGGGTGGGGGGGCACCGACACAGAAATGTTATTATATAGATGACAATAAGCGCGCGAAAAACTGAGCCATATTGAGTCAAAATCAACCAAAAACGTATCAAATTTGCGCGGAGCGTGAAAATATGCGCGGTTTAGGGTAGTTTTTGGCAAAACAACCTTTTTTGGGATTTCTGCGAGATGTTTGCGATTCTTAACCAATGAACATTGTACTGCAAATAATATTCAGAAAAACTTGTAGATGCGTTTTCATGTCACAACACGTACGTTGTACCAATCAGTTCAAATGACGCCTGACCTTTTGGAGAGATAATAGACACATGTTTGATCAATATCGTTTTGGATAGAAAAAACAATTTCTTACATAAAAACAATTTTAAAGCAAAAATTTGCATTTTTTTCAAAATTTTGAAATATTTTTGGGGGAAGGGGGTCTTGGATTTTGACAAATTTCAGAGTGAATGTAGATCTTCCACTCTTATAGCCGCATGCCAAAAATCAAACGTTTCTATCGCGTCGTTAACTTTGTAAAAATCAGGTCAGTTTTTTTCTTGGGAACCTCACCCCCCAGTAAGGGGACATCAGAAATGAGACTTTTATGCATAGGAATTTTTCATTTTAGTTGTTCTATCATGTATGGTGAAAATTATCTTAGGGATAAACCCCGTGGAACACTGGGGCCGGGACAAAATCGTTGAAAATCCCTCCTTCAGGAGGTGGGTTCGTGGAAATCAGGCAGTGGAAATCAGCCGCAGTGGGCAGCGTAGACTCCCTTGGAAATATTCATTTTTTCAATACCTGAGCAACCAGGTAGTATTTATGGGGGACTAAAAGTTTAGGTTCACGATTTGGAGCATACACCTATAAGTATACCCACAAAACATCAATACTGCTAATAATAAGTTAAAAATTATTTACGTCTCCAGTATTGTACTTTACTTCATCCGAAGCTTTATCACTGCAACTTGGACCCTCGGAATCTGCATGGAAAACTGACGGCTTTGAATCTTCGCCTCTTGAAACTGACTTTATTAAGTCTTCAGATTTACATTGCTCGGGAGTGAGCATACGTTGGAAAACATCTGATGCCATCGTCAACATCAGTTTATGGCAAGAAATTCTCGTTTTTTCTTTCCCCACAATAAAGACGACATCATGAGGAATATCTGAGAGGTTATTTAATGCTAATTCCATTCTTTTCTCCATTGAGTGAAGACTCATTTCGCTTACAACTGTATTACAGTTGGTTGGAACATTCAATCTTTGATCTTGTATGGTAAAGTAAAAACTTATCACACGACCACTTAACACTAAAAGATCATTTTACTTTTTAGTCCTTCAATTCACCATCATCCATTAAATGATTTAAATGTCAATTAACTATTTCCATTCATTAGTCAATCGTAATAAATCTCTAGTTCAAGGAATTCAAAAGATTGATGTCTTCTTTTTTATTTATTTGTATTTGCATATAGCATAAGCATACCAAACAGTTAAATCTAAAGTTTCGAAAAATAGGGCCAATTCGGGTCCAAATTAGCTTGAAATAAAAAACTGCAAAGTACCGCGAAAGATTTTTACACTTTTGGCAAAATAACTTGATTTTAAGATTTTAAGACAAAATATCTTTGAGTATTTCCTTTTGTAGCTACAGACAACTGACAACAGGTAGATCGTATCGGTCGTTCATCCCTAATTAAATCTTATTAAAAATGAAAGATGTTAAACTTTTTGTTAATTAAATAACAAGTAACTTACTTAGAGCACTCCGTTCCTCAATAATTATCAATTTGCACTATTTAAAATTACAAACAACTAATGTCCTACTGTCCTACACAAAACATATTAAAATGAAAATGCCTTATTACTGGACTCTTCACTTCTAAATAAACCTCCGATTCAAGGTAGCTTGAATACATTTGAGAATGCGTGCTTGTTTGAGACTAGCATAGCCACAGGATTGTGGCATAGGGCATAGCGTGGCAGATACGAATACGACATGCTCCGTTGCAATGCAAAGTGCACTACGAATGTGTACTTTGAGACATGGCTAAAAGGTACTGAGAAAATGATTTCAGCGGGAGTTCGAATCAGCCAATCAGAGCACGCAAAAAGCAGTCAAGTCAGTTTTAAGAACCACAATTGAAGCGAGAACAAAAAGTCAATTTTCACAAATTACCCTACAAGATACATTGCTAGCACATGCAGTGAGCTCTAGCTCCGCAGCGGAGAGTTTGTCCCTCAGAATCGGTTGGCATACTCATGTTCATGAATAATCTAAGAATAGGCATGTTTATGCAGCACCACCAGATGTCTCTTCTGTGAAGTTCATGTTATAGTCCCGACTTCGAATTCCCCAAAAGCTTCTCACCTCCAATGTGAGAACAAAATTTTCTACAAAGTTGCGGTATTTTTTCGAAACAAGCTACCGATAAAGATACTCCCTACTTTTCACATTTTAAAAATTAAAACCTTACGAGTTATGATTTTTCATATGTCCGTCTGTCCGCCTGTATGTATGCAGAAAACAAAACCGCGTTTTCATACATAGTTTTATATCTGTTGTAGTTGTAGTAGTAACTATTTCTCCGAATCGGTGAGGGTCAATTTTCGAAGTTTTGTGAATTTTTAGAGGTCCAGAATTTTATACTGAAAACTACAATGAATTTAGTTTTCCAGGAATTTTTTTATTACACATAAAAACATTCAAAACCGCAGTTTTTAGTTCTTCCAATTTTACAGTTTCATTCTTCATTCTACTTCACATTTGAAACCTTATTTTTTAACCGATTACGATGAAATTTCACATCTGAACTCGCAAAAAGAATTTTACCAACCAGTGTCAATAGTTCAAAAAGATCCCCTGGGGTATGCTGGGGATAGGGAGCAACCATTATATGTACAACCATGTGTATACATTATGCTGGGTACATGTGAGGTACATGTGTACAAAAATAAAAAATGTGTGTAGCAGCTGTCGGGGCATTAACAGGCAGGAACGTAACCAGGTCACACAAGCCCCCCCCCCCCCCGGCTTGAGCAAACATTAGTCATAGCGCGAAAAATTTAACACATTTGGCCCAAATTTGCTCAAATTTAGGTCAAAATCAATGGAAATTGCATCAAAATCGTGCGTAACGCGATTGATGAATTTGGCCAAAATTTGTGCAAATAATCAAAATCATTTTAAATTGCAACAAAAGCGCGAAAAGTTGCGATTTTGGGAACTGATCGCATCGACATAAAATGTTATCTGCATAAAATGAAAGTCCAAAGGAAATGAAAGAAATTAGAATGTTTCAGTTGTATTGTTCAAATAGCCCTTAAAAACAATTATTAAGTGGTGGAACCACATATTAGGAATGATAAACAGGAAAGCGGATGATACATGGGAAAGAGCCTAGGAGAAACGTTAGTTTGTGTCTGTTTGTCTGTATATCCGTCCGAACGTGTGTGACATAATTGAAGAACCTATGAACCAAATTGGTCCGAACTTCACATTTGGTTAAAATTTTGCATAGGTTATCTGGGGGTATCAACAAAGGTATGACAACAATCAGGGGCGTATACAGGGTGGGGGCAATTCCCCCAAGGGCAAAAAATATACAATATGAAGGCAATTGATACTATGGGAGGACAATACATGTAAACAGTGATGACAACAAATTTTGACAACAATTAGGGCAAGGTCCTCCTAAATGTCTCCACCACTTTACTATACTCGTTTTACTATGGTTTATTGAAGTTGAACATAACCTAAGCTAGAGTTTAAGCTATTCAATTCAAATAATTCAAAGACAATTCAAACTGTGAAACCCAATTAAAACAAATGGTTAAATGTAAACTTAACTTCTATCTCCCATTGAATTGAAGATAATCTCAAAAATTGCAGTTCTTTGTGAAACTGCGTATTCACCCTTCACCCACCATGTTGGTTATCTCAATAAATAGTGAGATTTCAGATCACATATTTATTTGTCTCATGCTAATACTTTTTTAAGCATGACTGTGGTTTTCACAGTAGTGCATGCAAAATAATATGCTATTTGATTACTCTTTGTATCTACAAGCAAGGCTGTATTTAGCGGCAGGGCACAAGAACACGTTTCCCCCCCTGAAATCTCAAAAAAGAGGTTAGAAAGTGCCCTAAATCGCGAAATTTTATACATTTTAGGTTGATTTTGGCTCAATTTAGCTAAAATTATTCGCTCTTACAATAACATTTTTACCTTGGTGTCCTCGAAACCAAATCCTGGATGGATATGACCTTGTCTGCAAGTACTAACTAAATTATCAAAAATAGAATGATAATCAAAGTTTGTGAAAAATACCACTTGAAGGGGATTTTTCACTAAAATTGACGTATAATTCCAAGTACATAACCAAGTGTTGTTATGAAACGTTCTTTTCTTATATGTAAAACCTTTTTAAAACTGAAAAAATGGTTTTTCGATATTTAGCCATTATAATCATTAGAAATTTCTATCTTTGGTTATTTAACCTTCGAAGATAGAGATCAAAAGACTAAAATCCTTCAAAATATATTATATAGTTCCCATTAAGTGGAGCAAGTGGCGCTCGAAGTTTGTTCTCAATCTTAGGGTCCTGGTGTACTGATTTTTCGTTTCACAAATCTGGAAGGTCTCATCTTTGAGGTTCATAAGGATTGCGTGGTATTAAAAATTAAAATTTCACCAATTATGAATTATATTATTTTGTTATCAATCAATGTTACCTAATCATTTTACGGTTCATGAATTAAAAAATTGCTGATTGGAATTACATTTAGAAGATGCAATACAAAAAGTTACAATATTACATGATTTTACAAATTAATAAATGCATTTAGTATTTTTGTGTAAAACATCCTAGTACAAGGCGATTACCGTATGTTTGTAAATAAGCGTTAAAATAATAATTAGCTCAAAACAATGTTTTAGTAGTTGCCTGACTAGCATTTATTTATCTCATTTAGTTATAACAATTACAGTGCCCAGTACCCATGTCATTAGTTATGTTTGATTTTTATTGAATTACAAGTAGATACAACAAGAGATTCTACAAGTAAATACAAATGAATAGTAGTAAAATATTATGTTACTTCTTTTTATTTTTTGGTGAAGTAGGTTGGAAAACACTTGATGCAGACATTAAGCTTTCAATATACTGCCCTAATACTTGATTTTCAGACCGCAGTTTGAGATTCTCTTCTTTGACACTATCAACCCGTTGAGACAAATCTAAAATACAAGGCATATAAACAATTAACAAGTGACTTAAAAAATATTGTAGGTATTAATGTTGTCTGTAATCAAGGTTGTTCAGAATTTAAAAATATTACATTCATAATTTCAAAATCCTGCAATCAGAATTTAAAAATCCTGCAATCAGAATTTAAAAATCCTGCAATCAGAATTTAAAAATCCTGCA
>JAQFYB010002610.1:0-23499 GCA_034694085.1 Pogonognathellus longicornis
TTCTCTGTGTCACTTCCTTTAAGTAATCGCACACACACATTCTACTACGCCACTATTAGTAACCCTATATCTCCATCCACTATAGTATATCCCTTTACACACATCACTAATGCTACCTTATAAATACTACAGTATTACCCATATACACTCTATACTTACATGTGTATAATAGGTACCTATTATAATGATAGCCTTATAGATAGTGTATAAGGGTAGGAAATAAAGGAGCACCTTGAGCCTTCAGTTACTGCAGCTGTAATTGTAATGCTAGTATTCTTGTACTACTACACATACGACAGTAGTTAGAAGCTTCTTCTCTCGTGTTACTCTTTTGGTTTAAGTTTAACTACCTATACTTCTCTTTCTACGACCATCTCCATAGACGGATATATGGACAGAAATTCAAAGTAGAGCAAAAAGGACTGTTCTAGTGGTTGTATAGTGTAGATAGAGGCTACTGCATACATAGTTGGTAGACTTTAAGCCGCGACTACATTGGTGGTGGTGAGGATCGCATTCTTCATACATTATTCCTATCTATTCTTCTCGGGCTGGCTGAGTTTGACTCGGCGGTCTTTCCCCTTTCATTCCTACGTTCACTCGATCATAAATTTACTCTTCCTAATTCCATTTATTTCGACTAAAGGAGCAACCTCCTCTCACTTTGTGTTCTCACCCACCCTGTCTTGTCTTGTAGCAGTATATTACTCCAAAGACTCTCTCTACACCAATATTATAGCGTATTATTGGTCCTACACTAAAATCTAATACCTTACACACATTCACACACATACATAAGTCTTGCCAAGAAGAAAAAGCTGTAGTGAAACTATACTACAGCATTTATATGGAATCTATATGCATCTAGTACTGTATGTTGGAGAGTATAATATTTCTTGTATGTTTGAAAGCCCTATAGTAGTGTGTTAGTAAAGTTGTGTGAGGTAGTTTCACTTAAACGTACTACGTACTTTTACTTCTGGTTAGCATTCATTTCATTCAAGAAGCTCATTCATCCTTTCTCTCCAAGTGTGAGACTAATACTATAAACTTAGAATAGTACAAACGAACGAAGGAAGGAAGGAATACTTACTACGACCAAGCACGCTACGCCAGAAAGACAAGACAAACCAACTTCTTATTTTCCACTGAACTATCAACTATGATTCATTCATTGCTCCTCCTTCGCCAGATTCTTTTCACTTTAGCTTTTCCTACTATTTAGTTCTTTGATGGCAATACGACACGACGCTCTGCTCCCAATCCATACACACATTATACGCTTAAAACTCACAAATACTTCACACACAGTAGTTTACACATTATCTAATATGAATATAGTAGTTAAAGCAATATATACACATCAAAAGACACACTAGCTACTATACACAATGAAAAAGAGGCAAAGGCCCAAGTAAGAATGGAAAAGAAAGGCAAGTATTCAAGTAGTGTGACTTGGTTGACTTGACTATTATATCCATTTATTTCCTTTTGCTTGCATTCATGCTACTCAGTCATTCATTCATTTAATTCGTTTCATTTCATGCGTTTCATTTGCACAGACACACTTTTATAACATATTGCATTACTTATTCAATTCACTTCACTATTATACACCACTACACTTCTAGTACCTACTCCACCAAAGTCTAATGTTCCTTTCCACACACAGATTTCAAATCCATATGTTTCATTTAATAGTCGACACAGCCCAGACACAACCAAACCAAGAGCCAACAGACTCACAGACACAAGACACCATCCAAACTCTCAAACTCAACCAACCAACTCAACGAAAGGCTTTACATGTAACTAAATCAAGTGAGCAATGAACTACTTCTATACTTCTCCTACACTCAAACACTTACCAAGAGACTTCTTCTCTTTAGATTCTCACTCGTTCCTCTGTATTCTTTTCTACTGAATGAAACTCAAGTGAATTGCATACATAGAGTAGGTATAACCATACGCTGCTACAGAATATATTTGAATGTATGTAGAAAGTATACAAAACTACACACTACATATACTTGTGTGTGTAAGTGTATAAATGGGCGGTGTAGTATGTATGGCTCTGCTTGTATGCTTATGCATATAGAATTTACAGACACTATTATTGATGCATAGACGTATACATGTGTTATTAGTGGACTAGTATATGGATAGGATCGTATGTTGGAAAGATGTTATGCGATATTTTATCATATTTCCACTTTACATGAGATAATAATAGTAGTGAAATATGAGTGAAATATGTGTGTACACATTAGAGGCTGAGAGTAGTGCAGTATGCACCGTATGGCACAGTAGGTACACTGCACAGAGTACAGGAGAAGAGCTGAAGTACAAATACTCCAGTACATACACAATCTCTCTGCCACTAAACACTCGACTGAGTTAAAGTCCTTGGAAAGTTTCATGTCTTCATTCGGCAAAGTATTTTAATAATAAAACTCACTCAAGTTGACTGAAAGGAAAGCATCTTTAGTTTACGACCTCTGCCGTAGCTCTCTGTTGCTCTTTGTGCAAGCACTAAAATAAAATAAAAGACCAAATAGTAAATGCCAGAAGAAGGAAAGGGAAGAAGCTCCATGAAGTCAACTTTAAACGCCAACTTAACTTAGAACAACTTCACTTGAATTATCAAGCTCTTTTGTTTCCAAAGCCAAGAGCAGACTCATACAAGGCAAGTCAACTTCACTCAACGATGAAAAGGAGACAAGACAATAATAAAATCTCCAAATATTCTGACGAAATATTAAAAGTATTAAAACCAGGGAGGGGATTTGATTTTCCTTCATTTACTTTATCGTATGGTTAGCTTCGCAACTCCTTTTTCTCATACTCCTCCACTTTATGCAATAACCTAAGTGAATTGCACCAAGACACATATTAAACGCAATACACTTGTTCGTGTGCATTTATGTATGTGTAGGGGGAGAAATGACATACGCTATTATATATGTACCTTAGGTATACCGATGCTAGTAAAAAATGGTTAACTAATAACTGCTGAAGTTCTGTGTGTATTAAAACAGAGTCTGAAATAAAGGATGTGTTCAGAAACACCTAGAGTATTAAACTAACAGTGCTACTAGTGCATTTTACAGATATGTCTGTAGAGGCATAGGTAATGTATATGAAAAGAGATAGATAGTGGCAAGGAGTTTATAAATCTAAAAGATACGAGGCAAGACAATAAATCAGTCGTCTTCCTCCCAGTTTTTTTGGAGCAGAGGAACAGCCCGAGAGCCAAAGCTAACGCTAACCGCTTATAAGGCTGCTTTACTAACTCAGAGGGAAACAAAGCGAAAAGGACCGGGGTTGATTTTAGTTGAGTTTTTGGAGTGGGATTCTGTTACTAGTGCATTACTGCACGATCAGAGAGAAGAGGCGAAAGAACATATTGGAGGAGAAAGGAACGAGAGCGGAGATGAATGGGTTAAATGTGAGCAAAATGTTTAAAAGAATAGCACTTGGAACAAATGTAAATGAGACGAAAGAATCTCTCTTTAGCAAAAACGCAGTGAGTGACTGACTCACTAACTAAGTTGGTTACTAAAAGACACGAGAAAAGTGTTTGAAGAACGCATTTATAAACAGTTTGAAGCGGGCTACAGATTGGTTAGTTAGTTATCTTATGGTTGACTTTACCTAGTGTTTGTTTCTCCGCATCTCCTGCGACGACAGCCTCGATGACTACATGTTCGGATTTCCCGTGCGAATTTGCTGCATAGAGAATCAGTCGGAGCCAAGAGCCAGGCAGTAAGCCTTTGAGAATAAACACTGGAGCCTCTGCACTCAAATTACGGCGCAAAGAGCGATTTTTTAGGTCCCACACTTCCATGACATAGTACTCGGGGAAAAGACCGTATTGTGCGGGATCCTGATGAGCATTCGGATTATCTGAGTCTTCGTTCATTATGCGGAAGAGCGGTTGATCGGGAATGGGTGGCAACTCTCGGTGATGGCTGCACTCAACGTGGATCATTGTCCCCGTCTGATTGACCACACTGCAATTCTCTAAATGATGGGGTTTCACTGCAAACAAAACAAACGCATCAGTTACCGTCCAAATAACATTCCCTCACTCGGCTCACATCACAGTTACGCTTAACTCAACTCTCAGGGCCCATCATGTTATCTCCATGTAATGTAATAATACTCCAGACACTCAACTCGCTCACAACGCACAACCCAACAGTCATGAATGCATTTACTAAATTGCTTTGACTGATATTGCACATTACATTACTACTACACTGCACTACTACCACTGCATATTCTGCTAATACTTACATATAAACTATTTATAACAGTTACCCGCATTCCCTCATTTAAATTTATATGAATAGTTACCTTCTAGTGCAACACTAGAATGTATTACACATCTATACATCAACAGAATAGCACTATTACTACCATCACATTAAGATGTACCCGCAAGATTATATACACCTACCTAACTGTAGTAGCCCACACTTTATATACCTACCTGTACAGTACCCTTCTATAGCATACTACAATACACATACCTAGGTAGATATGTAGTATATGTAAAGTAATCTTGTTTAATCCGTAACCACACAACTTACACACAATTTTTTGATATTATCCCACCACCGAAGTCTACTATTTAAAACGATAGCTTGATACTCAGTAATGTGTATTCTTTGTATATATAGGGATACTTGGGATACCTACTGGGAGAGCTATTTGGTTTTTGGTAAATGTAAGCCACATAACCCTTTCTTTAGCTGCTCGCAGTCAGTTTTTAGTTATTCGTGTGTGTTTTTATGCTCTGAAGTACAATGTGGGAGTGTAACGTAGTAATATTATAGAAAGAAAGACTTACAAAGCCACAGAGCAAAATAATGGTGCATTCAGTGCAATGTATGTATAAGAGGGCAGGAACAACGGTGTGGAACACGGCTGTTGGCCGTAAAGACCAAAAATGTAAATGTGGAAGCCGTAGAAATAACTTTGAGCAGGCAACTCATTTTGATCCACCGCAAACTTAATATGCTCAACTCTTGAAATAAGCTAGTCGAGTAAATTGCGCCTCACATAAAGTAAACGGGGACTATGAAACCATTTTTATGCTTTTACTATCGTTCTTTACGTCCGCACACACCGAGTGAAAGATTGAGCTATGCAATACACATAGAGAGAGAGACTGTATCGTACATAATATAAGTAGCTCTTGCACATAGCTACCTGATTTAGCTTCCCTATTTTTACTTAAATTAACGCCAGTATTGTACTACAGTACCTACCTACTAGTATAGTAGAGAACTAGTGCTA
This sequence comes from Pogonognathellus longicornis, assembly GCA_034694085.1. Lineage (NCBI taxonomy): Eukaryota > Metazoa > Arthropoda > Collembola > Entomobryomorpha > Tomoceridae > Pogonognathellus > Pogonognathellus longicornis. Next base: position 5,305 of record JAQFYB010002610.1, read on the forward strand.
GTTCATCCCTTTCATAATAACGAAGCATATTGTATACGGCTACTTTGTTATGGACTACGCAATGTTTTCCTCCCCTAATCAAAGCAGTCAAGTAAAAAGAGTTAAATTAAAATTGGGTAGCCATGTGCATGAACTAACGAATTTATAACTCAGCCCATTCTTTCTCATAAGTAAAAGTGTAACTACAATACTTCAGCTTTCTCTCTCTATTTCCTAAATGTATTCACCTCTTGTATTGTAGCCATATATTGTACAGTACAGTAAACACACTAATATTAATTTACTATATACTACAAATATGTAAGTAGTTCCTATAAATATTTGTATATAGTATGCAAAAAATACAGTGTAAAATCTCATAATAAGTATTTATTCACACAGGAAGCCCTTTCTCTTCAATATTTTTGCTAAAATGTTATTACAGTGGTGTATAGGTATCCTATAGTTTATTAAGTAAGGAAAACAAATTTTGCACCAAACTTAACCAATCATTTATTATTATTTCTTCCCCGTATATTTTTGTTGACATTGCTAGAGCTAGAATGCTCTAGGGCTATTGTGATTCACTTTCACTTTACTTAATATGCTTGAAAGGGAGGTAGCTGTATAAATTATAGTGTTTTCCTGGTATAACGTACTGATGCAAAAAATAACTCGATTTCATTTGATTTTACGACCACCATGCTTTATAAGCTTTAGCTCAGTCGAATCGAGACGATTCAGCAAAATTTGAGTAGCAGAGATACTAATGGCAGTATTTACCCGTTAGTTACTTCACTTAATATACAAGCAATAATAGCAGGCTCACGCAGGGACAGAAATGCGAAAACAGGAGTACACCTACCAACACAGCTGTCGTCAACGCTTCAAAGGGATTTCAGTTTTCGCTAACATGGAAAGATTAATCACTAGATGCCAGAATAACAGAAAAGCTTGCAAATAATAATAATATACGTTTGCATAGCTAATAAAGGTAGCGGATCGCACACAGCAGCAGCTATGAAACTAAAACTGACTCGGAATGAAGGCAAACAGAAATAGCATTAGTGCAGTTTCAGTAATTTCTATTTTAACTTTGCAGTATGCTGTACTTCTATGTATACGTGTCCATGAACATAGCTAACTGCTCACCTATAGCTATTTGTATGTATATTATGGCCATATATCATTCTGCAACCCTTATTACACTTACACAAACACTAAATAGGCAAACAATAAGACTCCTCTGAGTCTCATATAAATACATAGAGATTTAAATGGTTGCAGATACAAAAGACACACATGTATCCATCCACCAACATTACCCAAAGACAATAATATACACACACTAAATTATAGCTAATTTACATGCCTTGCTTTGCCTGCATAGCAGGTTGCATAATGCATAGCAGTACAAATTCAAATTGGCCAAAAGTAAAATACTACACACCGAGCTTTAAATCAGCCAGTGAGAAAATGAATGAAGAAACGAATGCAAATGTGTTAATATATTATCGCCTTGCTTTGAAATATTGTGTAGTTAGTTTCCATACCTCTTTCAACTGCATGATATATGCACAATGTACATACATACACTATACACATGTACACACACCTACAGCACTTAGTGTAAATATACATGTATTACTGTATTGTATACCTAACACAATACGTAGGTTCTATTACTCAGTATATATTATGTCAGCTATTGTGCATTGTACATTGTATTATACCCATTACTAGTATAAGTGTGTAAAGTGCAAAGGGTGCAAAGTGTTGCTGAATCGCTTGAAGTCTGTGTAAATATTCTGAATAGAGAATTCCATGGGTTTTCCCATTGAACTGTCATTCTGGCTGCTTGTTCTGCTGCTCCATGCATGCAAATATCGAATCTGAATATGAATATCTTTAATAGTAGCATAGGAAGTAAGGGTAAGTGTGTTGCATGAGCATGACACTACACTCCAGTCACTAGTCCTAGTTTCCCTTTCATCAGCTTTGCAAATTGCAAATAGACATTAGCAGAAATGTCTATAGACAAACGCAACCCTTTGAACCCAAGGCTTCCACACACATACACACTACAAAACAACAAAACCCGACACAGGAGTCAGTTGAGAGTTGAGTGATTGAGCTGGTTACAGTAGCTATGCATATCCAGTTGCTTTTAGTACGTAATAGTAAAGTAAATGTCGATGGCAGCAAACAACCTTGCTTTATTGTATAAATTGCCCTCATTAACACATAGATATGCATTGTGCAGGTAGGTGACACGAAATAGCTCCAGTACTTCAGCGACACTTGTAACGTACACAAAGAAGATTGCATGAAAATGCCTGCACAATATTACATTTGACATTTATAGCATATATTTACACTGCAGATGTAGCTTAAAGTGTGTGATACCTAGTATCATGTATTCTACCACCAATACACAATACACATTGATATCCAATACTAATACATATTAACTTTTTAACCTATTAAGTTTCATTTAGAAATAGGGGTTTAATAAATGTATAAGGTTTATAGGTATGCGTGTATAAAGTGTATCTAGGTAGGCACTCTAGGTACATAAGATTTGTAGGAATATTCTATGAAGGCATGTACTTAAAATGTACCTATCTAAGATTTATAGGGAGTACAGTATGTAAATAGTGTGTTCATATTATTGCGTTTCTATTCTGTTGTGTAATTTGACAAGGCTGTGTGTGAAGTGAATGAATCGGCGAATATTTAGTTTTCTCCGGAGAATTGAGTGTGTATAATAAGGACTGAGTGTGTTGTGTGTATTATTTCTGGAGCATTGAGTTGCACTAAAATTGATTAATGATGAATGGTCGAGTTCAGGTTGGAGAGGTATGCTTGGGCTAATTCATTACTGCTGTCACTAAAGACTGTAAAGACTAACGTGTCGAGTTTCGAGACACTCTTTGTATTTCCATCGGTGTAGACTCTGAAGTCTGAACCTAATGTACACAAAATAAACAGGCACAAGCAATATTATATGCACCCGACCAAATCAAATTCAACAGACTTTGCAGTTCATGAGTTAACAGATCTATGTTACAGTTACAGTACAGTGTAAGAGAGAAGTGTAAATAAAATCATTTTAAATTTCAATGCAGGGGTATTCGATAATATCAATCCCAGTTGTGCAGGGGAGAATACTGGGAAACTTTCCTTATTAACTTTACTTTAATTTACTTCCTGAAATAAGCCCGCTACCTAATTACATACACCTACACCCAAGGTACCATAGAAAAGCACCCCAAACTCATTTTATTATTTTAAGTGCATTTGCTTTACCTAAAGTAGGTACTTTACACAATTGAATATAACACAGTATTGCTAAAAGAGTAGCAAAGACAAATAAATTGTGTTTTGTGTGTTATTGAACTCAAAATTAATCGAATCATTCTAAAACGTTGTGTGATTCAAGATTTTTCAACCACATTTATGTGTGAAAACTATACCAAAAATGATTAAATAGATTTGTTTTTATGAGTTAAGCAATATATTTAAAGTGCGAATCTTGTTCTGAAGGTTTGTTATTGATATTTATAATTATATATCATATCACAATTGAACTTATAGGTAGGCATATTTTGTTTGGTATAAACTATTATAAACCCAAATTATGGGTTTCCTTGATGCCTTGAATAGAACCAGATACATTTGAAGCCTGACAGCAAATCATGAATTGTAAAAGCACTCGCCACAACAACGTAGAATTTTAGTGCATTGGGTCTGTTGCTCTGACACAACTCAGGAGGGGAGCAGAGTAGCAGTCAAGTCTTTCTTAAGTGGCACTCATGTTGAAATAGAATTAAATCATTTAACAACCAGAGCAAAACATGATTGTACTTCATGAATTACATTTAACCCAACCACTGTATACTTACTGCATTGTTTTATTAGTTGTATTTGGTCTTGTATAGCAATGTGCTTTGGACATTACACAAGATATACTATTATAAACCTTTCTTTCCGTACAATCTCATAATAATAATATGATACTCTCCCGCAAAGAAAGACACGACCCAACTACATTGTTCTTACAACAGTTACAGTTAAGCCGACAACTAAAGTCACTACATAGGTATAATATACCACTTCAATACTCCTAAAACCTAAAACACTAGGAACACTTTAGTTCCTCATGTTTTCCCTTTGCATATACTTATGTAGATACGGATATAGGAGTAAAATATAGAAAGAGAAAATACCTACTACAAGTTGTAACATACGATGCTCATACACTTGAGTATCACAGAGACAAGACTTGTGAGTATAAGTATAAGTAGCACAATGCACTTCTTGGTTGAAAGAGATTATTCGACTTTGCCTTTGTAATGTAATGCGAGTGAAATGCCAGAGAGAAAGCAAAGGACCACAAAAGTCGGTGATATATGTTTTTATGCAAATAATGTAGGTTATGTCTATGTGTTTGTGTCGTTGTTAACGTGGTTGAGTGCATGGTAAATCTCTTTGAACGCAGCCATGAGCCATCCTGCCTCCAACCTTACATTGCCTATATTGCACTCTTCTTCTTCACTCTCTCTTTACAATCCTGCAACGCTAATCCAGTAGTGTGCTTTAGTATCAGTACTAGTACTGTGTGTGCTGAATACGCCAATATGTAGTCGAGTGAAACACAGTTAGTTAGATGGAATGGAAAATTGTATGTAGTGTATCTGTACATTACAATTGTGAAGATAAAAGGAATGTAAGTCTAGGTAAGTGAACAGCTATAATTTCTATCATTGTTTAACGTAGTATTTCACATTGTACCTTCCACAGTAACAGTAACTGCTACTTGTGAGAGAAAGAGTCTATGTAGTACCTACCTATATTTGTGTATATATTCATACTTCTACTTAGACCTGTATACAGTTGTATAAGTATGTAGATATGTATATGGTGTGGTGTGTAATATTACTTAGTATAAGGATTGTTGTATACCTAGTATACATACATAAGAAAATGTAGTATCATATACCTAGTTGAGAAGGTTAAAGATATGCGTAGTGTATATAGTGTGTAGTAATAGAAGGTTGGAGTAGGGGAAGACGTAATACGAAGGTATAACAGTAACATATAAAGTAATGGGAGAAACAAACCTGCGGCTACGACGTGAAAGACACATGGCTGCACTTGTCGTCCAATGTCATTGCTGGCCCAGCAAAGAAAAGTACCGAATTCAGAGTCACTCTGAGGAGTATAGAAGAAGCGGGATAGGTCCCCATGGGACTGAATCTTTCCGTCCGGCACAACATCCACGTTGTCACCCGCACCGTGAAATTCCCATTCAAACCGTAATGCAGTGGGATTCGCTTCAACAGCACATCTCAAGCCAACAGTTTCTCCCTTTGAGGCACCGACTGTCACTCCAGTCTCACTTAAACACACGGCGGAATCTGCAATCACATAAAAATACATTTATATACTCACTTTCTCCACACTCTTCATTCTTTCACTTTATTAATACACTTTATCTAGTATTTACTTATAAAGACCCAATCCCATAATATTCATACATTCAAACCCACAGCATAGATTGTATGCATCCTATTTTGTTGTGTTATTCATTCATGTGCACAAATTCAACAAATCATGTTACATTTATGCCTGAAACAAGAAATCATGAATTGCGCATACTTAATAATTACTGCATGATTGCTGTAACAAAACTTTACATAATAAATAAATAAACACATGCATACTAATAATGGGAGAATTAATTTATGTTTATGCCATTGCATTGTCTGTTTCTGTGTTGTATTACTACACAGAAATTACATGCAGTCAATTACACTCATGTATTTCAGTATTAATTCAAGTTTGTAATTCAAATGTACAATTACAGCAACAGTCATGTGAATCAAAGTCAGATGCCCCATTGTTTTCTAAACGACCCCTGCGGCTTAATGTTTTTCGTTCATTTTGTTGAGTTCATGAGAGGCAGACTGTGCCTTTATAATAATAGCAACTCAAGTGTATGTCAGTCGTAGATTTCTGATTTTGGTTGTCATTGTACCTACTACGTATGCTAAAAATAAATAGAAATTCATACAGACTGACATGAAAGACATTTTCTAACTTTTCAGTCGCTTTCAAATAAATTGAATAGATACTAGGAGTATAATGCGAAAATGTGAACAACCATGAAAATTTGTAGAGCATGTATATTTGGATCTTAAAAAATTGATAGTATTTGTGTGCTGGGTATTTCTCAAACGTTTTCGTTTGAGTTATGAATTATTGCAGTCGCATCCTCGCCCCTTTTGGTTTTATCTGAATACTCAGTGTCTTTACATTGTGAGTGTTGTGATTTGAACAAAGAAAACCTACAAGACTCATAAAACATGCCTGTCTATCCTGAATAATTTATTAAGCACATTTTTTGCAATTTTCGTCCTCGTAAATCAATACAGTAGTCATCCGAGTTGTTTACAGCTTATGTTTTCTTAATTTACACACTACTACAAATAGTGGTATATGGTACGCCTAGTATATATTGTAAGCCCATGTACATGTTGTACACACATATCAAGGCAACCCATTACAAATTCATATACCCAAATTATAACAGAAAACCGAGTCTAGTGTTGTTTATATTAGAAAACTTTCAGACTGACGGATAATTGTATTTATTCACACAACATACGTAGACTGTGTATTGTATACCACTAAAGATACAAATACACAGGAATGGTATTGCAGTACAAGTACGTGGTGTATTGCAGAAATGATAATTAACTCAAGGTACAAACACGGTTCCGCCTCTGTCCCTCATATAATAATAATAATTATTAGCTGGTACCTATTGACCCGGATTCGGAGAACTGGTTGTTTGTGAATACAACAACTTTGTGTTGTTCATTTATATTGAAACAGGAACAAAAATGGACTTGAAAGCGAATAAGACAGAATCAGGTCTAGTAACTGAAACTAAGCTTTTCTGTACTTAACTCGAGTTAACACAAGTCAATTCAAGTCAACTTTAAAGCATTTCGGGACTAACCGTCAAGTCAAGCATGAGAATGCTTTCACTGGTGGTGAAAGGCGGAAAGGAACAACAAAGTTTCTCTTTCGCTCTCTCCCGTCTAACTAAGTCTTCCCTGTGGCTGTTCTAAAACAGTAGCAAACTCTCGGTTCTATGCTACACGCTTAAATAAATTCAAAAAGCATAATCCAATACTAATATTATACTTGTAGCAATAATATTTGGAATTTATTTGAGACAACGGACTGTGTTTCTGTAAAGGAACACTGGGTTAAATTCCTACACGCACATTTTGCCATTATAGTAATAACTTCATTCATTGTAGCTATTTAGTCAAGGATATATAATACTTTACACAAGCAACTCTATTATTACACGGACAAAAGTATACTTGTACGACTAGCCGTTTATATCCCTAATATTAATTTTCATGATATTCTTTTTGTCCTGGACAACCTTAACTGTTTTTGTAATATCTTTATGTACAGAAGTAAATGTAGCCGGGTTATTTTAATGTTTTCTCTACACAAAACATGCATACGTTTATTTATTCCGTAGCTCACTTTCGTCTTTAGCCTTGCCACCCAATTCTATGTGTATGGAATGTAACTATATATTATGAAATACATACCATATAGCCAAATACAATTGCAATTCTTGGTTTTGGCTTTTGTTGAAAGTTTTCTTAGTTTAATATCCCATAACATGAGATCCAGTTGAGAAAATAGAGTTTATTAGTGCAGGAGCATATGAAAATTTGGGAAACGATTTAGCCTGCCGTGCATGGAATTCCCAGGGTGTAAAAAACACTCCAATTAAACACACACTAAATTGATACATTCCAACTAATGTGTAAAATGGGAGTTACAAGCTAAAAATTCACATTTCAAAGCGTGGACCTTGACTACAACTCTGTTGTTTTTATTTAAGCACGTGCAAATGGCCTGAGACAGCTACAGACTCACTTGTACAACTTGCACCTAAAACTACATCACACATTTACACTACACATAGGTATATAGTATAGGTACATACCCTTAAGTACATAGGTAATAGGTATACATAGAACAACGAACACATTCAAGTATATCACAGTGTTGTTACCCTTATAATACCCTAAAGCCCAACAACTGCTGCCTAACAATGTAATGAGTGAAACACATAGAGAGAAAGAATGGGGAAAAATTAATATCAGTGTGTAGTTGTAGTATTGTATCGTATCTAGCACTAAAACATTGCAGTGCAATGTGTAGAAATACTTACACAACTCCAACTGTAGAATTTATTTAGGCTTTGCACGCACATGATATTATTATTATGCTGTGGTTCTACCGGCACAAAAAGCATGAAAATATCCACACACATTTTGATTAATATAACAAGCCAATCTTTTCTACTTGTACTTATACAATACTTATATGTGTACGTCTGAATTGAACGCACACAATGCATTATGTAAAAATATCATATGAACATATTTTGCCCGAAGTTACATAACAATTAATTGTAGTCTGCTATATAAATAAATATATCAATTCGTGGCAGTGAGACATGTGGGATTGGTTGGGGACTGGAACAATAACAATGTTATGCTCTGCCTGTAAGTGATAACCGGTTCAATTTACTAGTTAGCTTTCCGTGTAGTACATGAATTCAGATTTGCCTACTTGTCACTGTGACGAAGGTGATGCTGGGGCAGGAAAATAATGAACCATTTGATTTGGTTTAGATTCCATCACTCCTAGTATATACTAATAGGTATGTATAACATATGGCTTGAACTGTGAACTATGCTATGGTTTTATTTTCCTTGATATTTTGGCATTGTGCAAGTAAAGTTAGTTTGTGAAAGTAAACATTTGCTTATACCTATAGGCATAACATGTGTATGTGTACTATAACAGGTAAAGTATGAAAGTAGATTTGATGGTCACGCCCATCTCACAAATAACTGGATTTTCTGTCTCGCCCAGTGGTCGCATGGACTTGAATGAGTTTCAAATTGGACTGAAATTTGGAATTGTAATGTAATATTGTGGTTGTATTATTACGATGTGGATGTATTTCAGAGTTTATAGTTTAGTTATACATTATAGGGCTGTATATATGGCTTGTACATAATAACTTTGTATATTTGAATGAGTTTTGGTGTACAGGATACCTACAGGAGAAAGATTGAACTGACAAAATGACATTTAGCATAACTACGTTACTAGTTGTCATAATATAGAGATTACTTTTAGATAGAGATACATGCAACCACCTAAGTAAATAAGGTGGGTTATGTCTTTCTGGGTAGTGTTGAGTGAGTATATGTATATGTTTTGTTAGCTTAGAAAGACATGCCAACAACTTTGTGTTTGTGTAGTAAATGTTCGGCCGCATGGTAAATATAGAAGGAGACTAACACTTACACATGACACTAAGGTGAACCGCATTACTGGCTGTAGAGCCCTCAGCATTTGTTGCAATGCAGGTGTAATTTCCGGCTGCTTTCCGATTGATTCCTTGGAGAACAAGGCTCTGGTTGCTCATGATTATCCCGGATCCAGCCGAGTGCTTTAGTTCTTCGCCCTGGAAATTACAAAGTCATATTATTCAACTTTATTTTAGCAGTCATGCTGTGTAGGTGTAGTATGCTTTACCTGGTTTAATAATAATGGCTTTGTACACTCTATCAAGCAGAAACATATGTCGATACCACTATTAAAATTATTAAGTTAAACTGTTTCTTAATAATATTGTTGCTGTGTAAAGGAACTCTACAGTTAGTAAAAGCAAAAGAAGGTTAAAGGCTAAATGATTCAGTTAGAATAATGTGTATCTGTTCTGATGTATATGTATATGTATCTGAAAAGTGAAACATGGTTTATTCATTCATTTTTGTGTGCGGGGAGTTGTAAGTAGAAGAGTAGTTAGGTTTGGAAAGAAGAGACGAGATTGAAAACCCTTGAGATGTGTGAAATTAATTGAATCGGCACTTAGGAAATGGAAGTAGGAGTCTCTTATGTACTTAGACTATAAGCGGAAAGAATGAAATCCACGTTTGCCGTCAGCAAGTCGTCTTTACTTGAATTTGACAAAGTTTGATAAAGGAAGTGAAGAGAGAAGCCATGGGAAAGCAAGCAAGGGGTAAAGACCAACATTTCCAGTCACGGAATCGATCTACAACTAGTATTCTCTCGGCCTTCTTATTCGGCTTCCGTTATTAACAAAATAAATGGAATGACACGTTCGTTGAGCAGTCAACATTAGTCGACGGAAAATTGTTCGCTTCTTGTGCCTTTTATACAAGTAGGAGTTGCTTTATACATTTCGTGGTGTATGTGTGTCTATACATTATATTCACACTCTACTATATACAGACATACGCATACTACACACACAAGAATCACAAGATGAGAGAATGAGTGAACGAGAAAGTGAAAGGGTGAAATGCCTTTGTTCACTAATTCCAATATGTACTTACATGACACCAACCCACTCTCACTCACAGTTAAATACAACCAAAATTCTACAAAGAGTCTCACTTAGTAATACTTAACACGTGGAACACTTAAAATCTCACGTTTTCAATCCACCATACACCCTACTCTACATAAACATTTTTCAACGAATTTCCCATTTAATTGGAACCTCTTTTCCTTTAATAACCAAGCTACTACAAATACACAAGTACACACTTCTTTCACAACTTTAAATGTGACATAAATTATGTGAGTGTACCTAACCTACTATATACAGAGTACGTAGCTCGAATAAGATTTTAACGCATGTATAATAAAATAAGAACTGAAATACTCAAGCCACACTCTCTGTGTCTCTTTCTGAATTTTACGAAGAATTTCAAGCATGTAGTACATAAATACTAAAAGAGTTTTTCTTTTAAATACAGTGCCTTTTGTAAGTATAATACGTACTTGTAAGTAAGTGTGTGTTTAGTAGGTGTATAAACACAAGCGTTGAGTTGACCTAGCAGAATACTTGATGCAATTAACGTTAATAAATGTTTCGCGCGTCAGCTCCAACAACTCGCATCAATTCTAGTGACTTTGTCCAGCAATAACTTTAACTTTCTCTTTTATCTTCACAGGTCAAACTCATCGTCGTGAAACACTGAAGAAACATACATGAAACTAAAGACAAGGAGAAGAAGAGAAAGAGAGAAAAGACAAAGAAACTACAAAGTTAACAAGAAAACAACAAAACACTCTGAAAGCCCATAACTGTCTGCCTTTCACTACACTTCAGAACTGTGTGTACTTTCTATCTACATCTTCTAAGTGCTCCCAACAACTACACACAAATACCTACCTATTCGTATCACATTCAATTGTATTTGTATTTCTACTACGTGTGTATACAGCGTACCTACATACAATACAAACTATTCTATAGCTACATACAATGTATATAGTATTACAATATTTGTTGTAGGTACATACAGAAACCTGTCTGTGTACAATAGAGTGAGGTCGTATTATTACTGGAGTGTATTGTTCGCTGTGTATAGGGAATGTACTAATGTAACTAACTAACAATAAGTATATGTAAGTCGAGTCAAGTGGGCAAACTTAAGCAGACGACAGGAATACATCTACAAGGAAGGACGAAAAAGAGAGCAAAACAGTGCTAGTCCAATGATTTACTTTAGAAAACAAGCGAACTAATTTGTAAAGGTTCTCCTTGTACTTTATTCTCATTCACATGCAGTTTCCTTTCACGAATGTTTTGCTTGAGACTTAGTTATATTGGTTCTACTTACATTACACTTCCCAGACGTTTACTCGCTACACAAACACTTGCTACATAAATACTTCTTGGAGCACATACAGCACAGCGCCAAAGTGATGGACACTCACATAAAGGACCAGTCTCTCTTTTCAAATTGGTAATTGTAGTGGTGGTGTGATGCATAGCTCTGTGTATGTATTGTGTATACAAATACAAGACTCTATAACATATATCTGTGTATAGGAATGTGTTTTATGTACGAGAAAGTTGGAATAACCATGTGGAACACGGAATATAAAAGGAATCTTTAGGAAAATCTACGTTAAGACTCAATAGCTGTAGTTAAGCTGTAGAAACTCTTTGGAACCTTTCTCCATCTCTCTCTTGATTGTAACCTGGTTTTACTTTGACCAAAGTTCACATCATACTTCGCCAACTGCACAGAAACATGAACTGACGAACTTTGTTCACACCACACCACAACTGCTGAGAGAATTCATTGAATTGTATTTTGTATTGCTAGTACTTCTACTACTAACTTACTCTGCTACACTATTAGCAGAAGTACATGGAATACTCAAGTACTGTACCATAAACTACAATAAACTAACTAATTGTACACTAAGTGTGTATTGCACAGATAATAATAGTAATAAGTACCACCTGAGTTATTTTGCTAGTTTGGGTATTTAGAATGGGTGAGTGTGGCTACATTAACTTACTTTACTTTAGTTTAGCTACTATTACTTACACCTACTTTTTGACTACGACCTACAACTAAAGTAAACTTGTAAATACGTAGTTAGTTACTGAGAAAATACAAATATTGTATTCATATTCATAATAGGAAATATAGGTGAAGACGTATGATGCATGGCATTGTAAAGATTTCTAATTTGTAAGTTGTGTATTGTATGCATATGAAATGTGAGAGTGCGAGAGAGTAGGTAAATGAATGAAGTCAGTGAAATAGCAAAAGCTCGAAGCATTCATTAATGTTTGATTAACTCAAGAAACCGCTTCAATGAAACTAATTATATTACTCAACTAGTTTCTGCCGTGATTGTTGTCATTTGGCCATTTGAAATAGTTGGCCTGGAATTAATCTGCGACAGAGGCAGAATGATGAGGATGAACTCTGTTTAGTCACATACTACACTCCTATATAGAAAACACTATAATTTGCTAGCACTATATCTTTCGTATTTATAAACTTTGTTGAAAGGAAAACGAATCCTTTGAGTCAACCTCAGCCTTATCTTTCAGATTATTTGAAGAAATGTCGACAGCAGTCGTCTACCTGTCTTTAATTGACAGATAGACTCCTCTGTTTGTGTCTACTCTGATAACATTCAATTCCGAAAAGGCGGAAAAATCTCGTAGAAATTAATCAGTGAGATCAAAGGTGAAATATAAATGAATACTTTTCTTATACTTGCATGCTAATGCATTACAGTTTGAGTAAGACTCCTGGCTATGTGTAATGTATGTACAAACAGCTACACTTCAATTATATAGTCCCTTTATGCTATATAATATTCTTAATATTATTATCTGTTTATTGACTCCTTTACTCTTAAAATCTGTCTACGTGTGTGCACCCATGTGATCCTAGAACTGAAACTCATCTAAATCTTGACGATGAAACTGAAGATACCCTTAGGTCTTCTACATTACTAAACGAATATAATATAGACACCACTGATATACTAAAAGTGGTACAGTTTTCCATGAAGATAATAATATGAAAGGGAAATCTTCTTTTCTATTTGAACCTGAGGCCTTATCTGCAACTCGTATTGAATTTCAGATGAGCCAAGGTAAGAATGGGCAGAGTGAGTGTAGTAGTCTCTGTAGGGCATAGCATTTGAACTGTAAGTGTGTGATAGGTGTGCCGAGTTGGAGGTAGAGGCAGTCTTGAGATGGAAGGAAAGACGTATGTGTGTTATGTGAAGATGTATGTCATAAAGCTTTGCGATTCAGACGTCGAAAGAAAGTAGAGAGATGAAAGCGCCCCGGTTAAAAGCCTCTTAATTATCATCCAGTCTCTATGGTCTATCACTTCTTTTGATGGACTGATTGATATAAAATTCTGTTTGATTCCTCGCACGCTCTTTGTGTCTCTGTCTTCAGGGCTCTCCCGCTATTATCTTCACGCTTCTTCCCAGCATGGCAAATAAAATCATTTCATTTATTTTCAACGCAACCGTTACAAAGATCTCAATAGCTTCCATGTTCTATGTATTTCCATCAGTCTTATCTCATTCATGCTTTTCAGCATCGCATTTTTGTATATAATTGTATTATCTAACTATAGATACATTTAACAAGCTACGTAACCAAATACTTCAATATCGTAAATACTAAATACCATACTACTGATACATAGTATAATGTTTGTGCAGAAATCCTACTGTCAGGGGTCAAAATGAGAATACCAATTCTCAATGGGAAATATTTATAGCCTTATAGCTATTTTTTAATATGTTATTGGGAAGTTTTAGGATTTAGTATATTCCTGTCGAGGACTGAGACTGCATGACCGCATATATAATAAAATATACGTTGCTTGCTAAGCACAATTAGCTATCTATACACATCCTTACTTTACCTACGTTATTTCAGAGAGATGTAAGGCAATGTTGTTTTACCCCGTTGCGTTACGTACATCATACAAACAAAGTACATATTCACACAGAGTTCGAGAGTTTCAATTCAAATACCTGCAATAAATAACAAGTAGTTTTTTTAAGTAGCATAATTAATTACAAATACGACATTATAGTATGTGTGAATTTGTAGTAGGTATGTTATATAATATGGTATGCGGGGTATGCGTATAAATAAATGAAAAAAATTCGACGTTTGAGAATGAATTTGATTGGAGAATTTGATAAATAATTGACACGACACTCACCTGTCGGAAATAGAAAAAGAAAATAAAGTCTACTCTGGGATGATTGTGAATGTTAACAGAATTGAGACAGAAGAAATAAAATATTAGAATTCCTAGTGGCATGGTCTTTAAAATTTGTCGAAAGTTACAAATTATTCGAAAAGTTTCTCTTGGTGTGAACTGTGAACTGGAACAGACGAGTGTGAAGTCTGAACGGAACCACAATTCAGAACCAGGGACTCAGGACTGAGAGAGTCAAGTCGACTTTGCTCGCAAGTTAAGTTAAAAGTTCCGTTTCGTTTGCTCTTTCTTAAAAAAAGCCGTTTGTCACACGATCGAAAAGTAGGGAAAAATTGGCCTGCTCACTAAGTACCTTTAATGCTACCATAAACTCAGAATTAAGTGGCTCTTAAGGTGTTTTACTTGCATTGGAAAAGCAACGTCTTTTCCACTTTCTCTCTCTCCTCCTTTCGCCTTTCTTTCTTTAAACACGTCGGATATTACAATCTCAGGGACTAATAACTTTTCCTACAAGCCTTTACTCCTTAAACTACAAATGGCCATTTTACAGTGGTACTTACACATTATACTGACCCTAACTCCCATATAGTATTTACACACTATTTACGACCATTTCTTCCATTTTACTTACAACCAGAAACGAACTAGATCGTGTAAGCACTAAATGTTAGCTAGCGAGAAAAATAGAACGAAAATAAGATATTCAGTTTCTTAAGTCCATAAAAGTTAAGTCTATATAGTAGCATGGCTATAATATTTTAGTCAGGAGCAATCTACCATTTAAGGTTATGCTAAAACCCTTGTTTTACGGCTCAGGAGTATTGAAGCCATTTTGTTGAACACTTCATTATTGCTTAATCACAATTCGTTTTGCTATTTTCACTATTTTTAGATTTTATGTTGCTAATTAAAGCTGAAAGACAGTCATCTGCCTGAACAATTTATTGTAGACTGCATATAATTGAGAATAGTTTAAAATGTTACAAATAACTATCTCATGCATATCTAAATAACAGCAGTCAGTACCTTACCTACAATGAGTGCATGAAATAAAATGATTAGTCCGACAATTTGAGACTGAAGTATTCTCGAATCGTCAAACTACTTTGTAAAATTAAAAGTTGAGACTTTCCTGTTATTGATTTATGAATGAGGTTTTTAAAAGTTAAGTAGCTAAAGTCGCCATTACCTTTTGCAGTTAGTCAAAGTATAAAATTAAGAAATAGAATTATTTCCTACAGAGTATTTAAAAGGATTAGGCAAAGAGCGAAGGCATGCACATGGCTAATTTTCGTTGTAATAATCCTGGTCTGGACAAATAAAATTGAATATTTTATGAGCAATTAACAGTTGCACAAGATTAAGTGCAACTAAACTGACTGTGTTAACGAGTCTTGCACACAATTCTTGCGATATGAATTATTTCCCTATTAACAAAGATATTAAACTGTCTCTTCAATTTTCGCGTAACTACATGTTGCAAAAGTATAGACGAATTGATATAGAAACTCTTATACTCTTACACTCAACGATACTCATTTTGAATGGTATAGTGATTAACTTTACTGCAACATGAAATACACTAACACACTTCATTCACACGCTCATATGCAATGTCTAAGAGAAAATCATTAAAGGTGATGTTGACGTAGGAAATGCGGTACGTATCTTCACATTAAGTTAGCAGAGACTATAAAATTGGCCGAAATAACTCATACAACACGTTATTCACACAGTCCAATTAAAACCGTCGTTAAAACCTTAGCCGTATTAATTCACTGCTATTTTAACCACTTTGGAAAAATATACGAATTTTAGTACTTAACTTGTTACTATATACCTAGCTGTATCTATAGAATCTACACCAGTATTTGTTTTGTTTTCATAATTGCCTATACAATCATTACAGCAGAAAATTTAAGCCAAGGTTTTTTACATTCATATGTGTACGTAAAATATAGGATGGTTGAATTTCCCAGATCTATTACCTAATAGAGGTGGGAGTGGGGCGGGCTTAAATTTTCGTAAGAAATAACTGCTGGCGGATGAGGGCACAAAATCTTCAACCAGGTTGAGGGTTGAAATTACATAAAGTTGCAATCATGGAATAAATAATTATATATAAAGAAAATTTGGAGAAATATTGTATAGAACAATTCAATTCCCTTATTGGAGTATGCTCTCTTTAGTTCATTGTTAAATCATCATAATTTTGCTTGCAAACTGCATGTATCATGAAGTATCAAACAAAATTTTGGTATGCGGGGCGGTGCGGCTTTCATTTTTTGGTATGCAAGGTTCAACGAAGAGCCCTTCTGGGGAATTCTCCTCAAAAGCCCACAGGGCTCTTCGTCACAGGGGCGGTGAGGGTTGAACTTTGGGGATTGGCTGCCGATGCGGGGCGGTTGCGGGCAGAAATAAAGCGGGGCTGGTTAGGTTCGGGTTGTAAAAATAGTGACCGCTTTCACCTCTAGTACCTACCTTATCGTAGTATTATAAGTCATTTTAGGTTTATATTCTCATAAAGTATATGGATGCGAGTATAATGTTGGAATTTGTGTATGTTGTACATATTTGTGTATTAAGCTGCATTGAATATCTATAATTAATTAAGTGCACTTAATGTAAGCTTAAGAAAAGTGCTTTGTTTGTCATACAAACTAACACTCTAGATTCCTTCTCAATCTTCTAAGCTTAAATCAACATTTGCAGTTTATCTAAGCAAACTTGAGAGGTTTTAATCCCTTTTGTACAACTCTGCTCGGGCATTCTAAGCTCATTCACATCGCAAATGTGGAGAGTTTGTCAAATTCGTGGAATAAACTCTACCACAACAGACATTGTATTCTTGGAGCACAGTGTTTGTGCTGCGTGTGCATCTGTATATGTACATCTAATGAAGAAAGGATTTCAAATACTGTCGTAAATTATAATGATGGAGAAACTATTTAGTAGTTTCCTTGCTAATAAGGAAATGCTTCCTTATTACAAGGGAAATTACTAAATAATAGTAACCTTACTCTCATACATGCTACAACACACATTTTGTGACCCTAATGCGTAATTTATTTACTTCTGCTGCAAATGGATATACTGTAGATGGTAAAGTATCAACGTGTTCTGGTACACAACATTAATTGTTCCAGCTAAGACTTAGCGTAATGTAAACCTGGAGGTAATTATACTCACCCATGTTACAAGTTGTTGAGATTACCGGGAATTTGATGGTATTGAATATTCCCTTGAAAGTAGGAATTATTCACGCATTATGTGACACGGGGAAAAATGTTTCTTTTTCATGGATGGATAAGAAAGCAAGGCGGAAAGCTAACGAGATCAACTAATTATTTTTATAGCATACCGAACTGTAAATATTTCTTGTAAGTAAAAGAAACACTGAATCGCGGCCTCAACCAGTTCAGTGTAAACAATTTATCACGCAGAAATCTAGAAAAACGTACACGTAAATACGGTATTGTATTGTATTGTATTGTATTGTATTCTTTATTCAAGTGCTTAACAAATTCAGTACAAATTACTGGTTTCCAATCGAAGC
>JAQFYB010002611.1:0-23494 GCA_034694085.1 Pogonognathellus longicornis
ACATTACCACATACATTCACATACGTGTTCAGTGTTTACGCTGATAATGTTCACATGTTTTCTATTATAGAGAGAAGTTTTATTTAAAACAACTATTAGAGTTAATTAGCAATTAATTGGTGGTCATACATGTATGACCACCAATCTTATTTACATTCAAAAAAACACAATTTGTAACGCTGATGCTTTTGCAATTAAAAAGAGAATAGGGTGTTACTAAAATTAGGCGAAAATCTGCAATAATGATGTTTTTGCGAAGGATAAATTAAAAGTTATGTAATAGGGCTAGGGCAATATGAGACGATGAAATGTGTTTGATTTGATCCTTTGAAGGTGCACGTGAGTTGTTTGGATGGAAAAGTCGAGAGATGTGTTTTTGTTTTAGTGTTTGTTCATTTGGTTGAGGATTTAGTTCTAAAGAGCTTGGTAGTTTTTCATTCGCAGTTAGCGATTATTATTACCGCATTCATTTCGTTCTTGTAGGTTCGAGAAACTGGAGAGAACCTCTGGTCTGCTTTGTGTTTTACGCTAATACCATAACCGATCGACCGATAAGCGAACCCCAAGGTCAAGGGTGAAGATAAAAGTGCAATTTTGTTTGCAAAAACATTCTTGAGGTAACAACATTCAATTTTGTTATTAAATTGCTCTTGCCATTTTTATTTTGCAGTATTGCAGAGGAAATAATCAATAATATCAGGCAAAAATTATTTGAAGAGTGAATGAGTATGAAATCGGTTGAATGAAAAATTTCGAAATTATTTGTTGATATATTGACTAATGGGTTATTTTTTTTTTAATTTCAATAGTTTTGCATTGAAAGCTTTCAACCGCATCACGAAAAGCTCATTGTGTTAGCAGTGACTTTTAAAAGCATTTAAAATGAGTGATTATTCTCTGGCCCCTGAGTTGGTGGAGAGCATTAAGACATTTGTTGGTGTCTTGAAAAATCATCCAGGTATTTTGGATTCACCTGATCTTGGATTTTTCCGTGAATATCTTCTTTCATTGGGTGCAAAGGTAACTGTTGCAGATGATGATCATAAGATTATCTCATTTTAAATAATTTCATTTTCTTCAATGTCAAATCTGTCATGGATAGGATTAAAGCGTATTGTTAGTTTATAAATGTTTTCGTGTTTTTGTGGCAGATTCCTTCCAAGCCTGCCAGTGCTGAAGAACCGAAGGCGCCCAGTGGTTCTACTGGTAGTGGCGACAATAGCTCACCGAAAAAGAAGGCTGAACCAAAAGTTGGAGATGTGGAGGGGGATGATGAGGAACCCGAGGAACCTTATCCCGAATTAGAAGAGGAAGGAGTTGTTGGTTAGTTTGTGCAACTACTGTCTCTGTATTTTTATTCCTTTTATAAATGAAAGAAAATATAATATACATAGAACAATCTTGATCCATTGTTGCAGAGGCTGACCAACTTGACCCTAACCAAGAAATGGGAAATATGGATGTAGCTGCAACCGAAGAAGATATTGACAAATCTAATGAATTGAGAATGGAAGCTGTAGGACACTACAATGAAGGCAATTTTGAGGAAAGTGTTGCTAAGTATACGGAAGCCATCAAGTTAAATGGTGGTTCAGCAATGCTTTTTGCTAAGCGAGGACAGGCTTACTTGCAATTGGAGAAACCTAAGGCTTGTATTAGAGATTGTTGTCATGCTCTTCAAATTAATCCAGACTCAGCTGTCGCTTTCAAATTCAGGGGAAGAGCGCACAGGTTATTTATTTATAGCATAATATTCATATCAAAATCAAAGCATGAATAAATCTATAATTCGTATCAAACAGTTTTAGTTAATTGAATTCAATCTAATAAAAATAATATTTGTTTGACAGATTGTTAGGGCATTGGGAAGAGGCGGCTGTAGATTTGCGACAAGCATGTAAAATTGATTTTGATGAACAGGCAGACAGTTGGCTGAAGGAAGTTACACCAAATGTAAGTAAAAAACTTGTCATTTTTATTTTTATACCAAGAAATCGCACTACTCTCACATACGTATATTTATTCAAGTCTTGCCTTTTCATACAATCACAATTCACACTTTCTTTGTCATTGTCATTAACATCATCATTGTAATCATAGTTCATAATCATCAACAAATTAATACATTATATTATATATATTTTACCGAAGATTTTATAGCATTCATAGTTTATGCATTGCATTGATTGTTTGTAATAATGTAATATTTAATTCGTATGAGATACGATTGCTTTTGATAGATTGATTGGTTACGTATGATTTTAGGGATACGGTTAGCTTAAATAACTTTTAAAACGAGTGATATTATTATCTCTACTCTGTCTATCGAATTAGTTGGTTATTTACGATGAAACAATAGGTAAATAGTGTATGTGTCTTAAACAGGTAAAGATTACAATACAATCTGGTACATCATACTACAATATTATTGATTATTTTATTTTTATCATGTTTTATTATTTAATTACAAAGTATCCGTAGACAGTTAAATATTAGTTACTGCCATTAGTTTAGTGGTTTGATATTTAGTTATTTTATGGCATCGGTAAACTCAGTAATTCTATCACGTTTATTGGAGATGGTTAATATTAAGTAACGTTATATTTAGATTATTTTGCTCTCTTCTATGTAAACGTTATATGAATAATATATCTATATTATGTGGTCTATGTAGCTCTTTCAATTTTTCTAGGCAAAAATCACAAAATTTTCAAAAATTATTATTTAATTGTAATTACCACGCTGAGTCTGCAGACAGTTTTCCATTTCCGGTACATACTTAATAGAGTTGCACTAATTTTAAGCAGGCTATTTTAATGTTCCCTGTTTAGTTTATTTAATTAATAAAGCATGGACTGTCTGCGGCTGAGCACAGATATTCTCCAGGTTCCAGCCAGTCGAATATATTTGTGTGTTTTATACTCTGAACGTTTCCACTTCCAGAGTCAAATTAATGCAATAGTATGCGTTTGTGGTCGAGTGAATTGAGTCTCTAGATACTGACGCTTATGAAAATTTACTTTGTGATTGTCGAAGATTACACATCTGTTGTTTCTGTTCAGTGTTTCATTTTTATTTCCTACTTTTTAATTACTGCTCTTTGGGGATTCAGCGGATATAATTGCTTCCCGTTGTCTCCTGAATTTTCCGAGAATTTCTGGTAGGTCATAGGCAATAGCAATGTCCAGTCTGTTAATAGGGCATCCTTTGAAATACGTGCAAGTGGCAGATAATGCTGGAAATTCCCACAGAGGGTTCAATTTGAAAAAGTCTCTGTATGTATCTGGATCAGGTAAGTCGTAACGGGATATATTCGTCAAGGTGGATAGGCCTTCGTATATGTGATAATTCTGTAGACAGATCCAATACAAAATTGTTTTAGTCAATGTTTTTAACCGCGTGCCGCATAGATAGGTAACTGATAAGTAAGTACCTACTTAACAAGTATATCATAATCGATTATTGTACTGGAATGATGTATTTACCTGTGGATGGTCGATGATATCATTTGAAACTTTCTTTTTGTCAGAGAAGAAAGAACGATGATTGTTGTAAGTGTTGAGGTAGCAATCAACCATTTTTGCGTGATTTCGCACTCTTACAGCAAATCGTCTTGCTGCAGCAATCCTAGTCTCAACCCGCTTTTCTGTAGCATCTCGGATATCTTTCAAAAAGTGTTTCTCGTGAGCAGTAATCAGCGATGTTGGTGAGTCAGGCTTCAATGGCCGACCCCACAGCGATGCAGCGTATCTGTAATATATTTACAAAAGAGCCCATTAATATTTAGATTCCAAGAGTATAGCTTAATTTGTTCAAGGGCAGATAAAAAAAATACTCACAGCACTGGAGGCTCCGCACTTGACATCAAGGGGCTAATATTCCAAATCAGTGTAGCCTGAACACGAAGAAGCTCGTCGGGTTTCACCGAGTCAGCTTTGTTGAGAACAATGCGCACTTGATTTTCACGCCCCTGCGATATTGAAATGTGTATTTTACTATAACACAGTTACATAATAACGAGTAGGTATTTATTTTTTTTAGATTGAAAATAAATTATACTTTGAGTTGATCTAGAATTGCTTCGGTCTCTGGGCCAATATCCAATTTAGCTGGATCATAAATCAGGAAAAGAACATCAGCTCTGTCAATAAACCATTGACAAGCATCGTTGAATGGGAAAGAGCGTTCTACTTGTTTACGAACTTCCAAAATTCCTGGGATTTCAACTAAGTTTACCTGTTAAATTAACGGGATTAATTATTATAATGTTGAAACACTTATGCACAACAAAAAATCAATTAGATTGTGCCCTTTAGTTGAAAATTGAAGTGAATAGTACTATATGCTTGAGTCAGAGATGTTCTTGAATTGTAGGCTCTGTGAGAATTGTCCGCCTAACAGGCTACTGGAGAAGTCGTAAAATCAGCTTCACACAATAACCAGTCAGGAGGACATTGCTCACAACAATGGATCAAAGGTATTCCTGAGATTGTTCTGACTTCCAGGTCCTTTTGTACATCGAACGTAATGATGGATGTAGAATGCATTAACAAATAGAATTATGAAGTACCTAAAGAAGCGAATTAAATTATTACCTTCTCCAGCAGCCTGTTTGGCATCCTTCGGCCGCGGAGTCGGTCCAAGAAAGATTGTCCGAATTTCTGCAGGCCGGAGAAAGTCCAGTCTGCAGCTAATTGAGTTCCATCTAAAACTTCGTCTTCCTTTCCATGGACCATAATATTAAATTGAGCTGGGGAGGGGTCCGCTCCTAATTATTTGTACAAATAAATGGCTATGAGTTACGTAAGACATGGGCAAAAACGTTTTCATTATTTTGAAATATTTATTTTCAAACCATTACTTACCAGTACGGAGTGATCCCTCTTGGTTTTCTATTCCTAAAAGCCAATTGATTGTTGTGGATTTGCCACCAGACCATGGTCCCATAAAGACTACCATAGGCTTCGAAAATATTTCAGGATCTAGATTGTAATATTATTATGAATATTTGGCTGAACAAAGAATTCAAATCGTGTTTAAAATTCAGAGTAAAACAGGAGTAGTGAACGCCTCATACCTCCAAAGTGGCGGTTACTTAAGTCTCGATATTTGTAAGTGGTTTCTAGTGGCTTAATGGCTGCTTCGTAAACAGACTTGAGTTCCTTAAGAGTGGACAGGGTGACTTTTTCTTGAAGTGTAAACATATCTTTCGTGCGATCAGAATCGTCTAGCCCTAAAATTTTGATTAAGTGATCCCTTGATCTTGGAACGTAATCATCGTGGGTGTCCTCGTCGTCATCGTCTTCGTCATCGTCATCAGCTCCAGTTTCTTCTCCACTGTCCTCTCCGTCATCAGCTGCAGCAGCCTCTGCTGATTCATCTTCTCCAGAGTCTCCTTCTTTGTCTGCCTCTTCAGATTTTGTAGCTTCTTCTGACTCACCAACTTCTCCAGATTTTTCGTCTTCCGCAGTCGTACCATCTACTTCTGCTGATTTCTCATCTTCGCCAGATTTTTCATCTTCGGCTGTTGTGTCATCATCTTCAGCTGTAGCTCCTTCTTCTTCTGATTTACCATCGTCTTCTGCTGTGACATCTTCTGCAGTAGCATCTTCTGCTGTAGTATCCTCTGCTGTGGTATCCTCTGCTGTACCATCTTCTGCTGTAGCATCTTCTGCTGTAGTATCCTCGGCTGTAGTATCCTCTGCTGTAGTATCCTCGGCTGTAGTATCCTCTGCCGTAGCATCCTCTGCTGTCGTATCCTCTGCTGTAGTATCCTCTGCTGTAGCATCTTCTTCAGATTTTCCGTCATCTTCAGCAGTAGCTTCTTCTGATTTTCCATCGTCTTCAGCTGTAGTGTCTTCTGCAGTCGTGTCATCATCGTCTTCACCAGATTTACCATCATCTTCAGCTGTAGCTTCTTCTGATTTTTCATCATCTTCTGCTGTGGTATCTTCTGCAGTCTTATCATCATCGTCTTCTCCAGATTTACCGTCATCTTCAGCTGTAGTATCTTCTTCTGATTTGCCGTCGTCTTCAGCTGTAACACCATCTTCTTCAGATTTCCCATCATCTTCTGCTGTAGTGTCTTCTTCAGCAGTTTTATCATCGTCATCTTCTCCTGACTTGCCATCATCTTCTGTTGTAGCACCATCTTCTCCAGATTGTTCATCATCTTCTGCAGTTTTGTCATCGTCCGTGTCATCATCTTCTCCAGATTTTGTTTCATCTTCTGCAGACTCGGCATCCTCATCAGAGGCTACACCTGTAGAGGCTGTAATTTAAAAAAATCAAATCATGGAGGAGCATTGCAAAATATAGGTAGGTATAATATTTCGACTTCCAGTATGAATAGATTCAGTAGTATGTAATGCAGAGTATATGAAATGTAAGAAATACCGGCATCTTCGGTGGAAGTTTCACCTTCTTCGGTTTCTTGTTCTTCTTGACTTTCTGTAGAGTCGGGTTGGTCAGCTTGCTCGGCCACATTATCTGAAACGGATCTGTCTCGTTCAGTTTCTTCTGCCGTATCCTCTGCAGTGTTTCCGTCAGATCCTTCGTCTGCGTCATCGTCGTCGTCGTCATCATCATCTGATGATGATTCAGTTTCAATCAATCCAACAAACAAAGTTGAATTTTATCCATTGAAATACATTCTTACGAGTAAGAAAGTGAGTGCATACCTTACCTTCTGCTTTTGCACTTTTGTCATCTTCGGAACTATCAGCAGCCTCACTTTGTTGCTCTTGAGATTGTTCCTCTTCATTTGAATCCTCTTGGTCGTCGTCATCGTCAGCTGCAGCAGACGTATCATCTTCTTGCGTTTTATTTTCATCAGACTCTCCTTCGTCGTCGTCAGCATCAGCTTGAGTAGAGTCTCCTTCTTGTGTGTCTGCTTCTTCCGACGCTTCATCTTCTACTGTTTTATCATCGTCTTCCGCTGTGTTTTCATCATCATCTTCTCCAGATTTCACATCTTCTTCGGTGTTTTCATCATCTCCATCTTCTAACATGAGAAAAATAAATGGCTAGCTGTAATTTCATTTTCCATAATTGAATTCCAACAGCTTGTTGTTTTCAATCGAAAGCAATGCAAATACTTAGAAATGGCTGTTTTAAACGTTTTAAAATGTACACAAGGCACACAACATGAATTTACATAGCAATTCAAAAGGAATTAGGGGGAACCGATTCGATTAGGGCATTGTGAATGTATAAATGCACCTTGAGTTTCACGAGTCGAAGATGTGTTGACTTATTGGTGCTTACTTACTCATTGCATTAAGGCTTTAAGTTGGTTAAAAGATAATTTCCTGTGGGGAAAGCGGAAAGGGAAATGAGAAATTGAAGTTACCCGTGGAAGCCTGATTGGCAGAGTCCGCATCATCTTCCTGTGTGTTTCCTTCATCGTCGTCATCTCCTTCTGTAGAGTCTCCGTCTGCCTCCTTGGAGTCTGTATCATCATCTCCTTCTGTTGAGTCACCATCAGCATCCTCTCCTGTATCCGCTTCGCCAGATTTCACTTCTTGTGAACCCGGCTCTCCAGAGTCGCCTTGGTCGTCGTCATCGTCATCTTCACCTGATTGAGCACTTGGCCCTGGAACACTTTGTGTTTTAGAACTGCTGCTTTTTAATGCCGCATCCACGTAAGGCTTGCATTGGGAAAACGAAGGTGATGGTTCTTTCGATGGAATACCTTCACCTAAAAATGTACAAACATAACATTTCAATTATAATTATCAGAACTGAGCAACACACGAATTTATATTTCCATTTTTATGGAAATATAATGTTTACTTTACAGCAGTAGTAAATGAATTCGAGCAGTTCAAAGTTCAAAGGGCTCTTTGCTTTAAAGGTGCACTGACACCGATAATCAGACAACACCATGCAATCAACGAATCAACCAATAAAGTGATACTTTCTCTTTATGTAGTTGCATATAGTTGTTGTATTATAAATTACAGAATTTAGTTGGGTTGGTTAAAAGCTTCATTTAAAAGTAATGGTTGAACTGAACAAGTCATGGCATTGGGGAATGAGGACAAATTATGTGATGCGGCAGTTCATTTATCTCTGTGCTGTACTTGTGTATTTGAAAGCTTTGGATTTGCACTAGTTGTTGAAATTCATTGCATTCGGATGCAAGGTTGAGTAGATCTTTGTGAATAACTTGTAATGACATGTAATAATAAAATGTTCATGTACATTGTAGTTTGTAGATCGCATCGACAATTTCATTTTAGTTTAAAAGTTCGTCCTCCTACACAATTATGTACAATTCATGTATTTTGAACACATATTGAAAGTTGAATCGCAAAACTGAAATTATGTACCTTCATATCTGTAACTCTTCGAAGGAAAATTAAAGTAAGCTCAAGATGGTACATACACATAACGGAAAGGTGTATATCCTCTGAAAAATTGTTCAAAAGCTTCCTGTCTGTTTTAGTAAAGAAGTTACAACTCAATTGCGATTTGCATTTTTTTAGCAAAAGGTCTACACATTTACAATTCCACTATTATAACACGAACTACAAAGCAATGCTATTTCGGCAGCTTAGTATATTGACTTAGCAGAGTTGGTTTTGGAATATTTTCAATTGTGTAGAAAATAGAAAGATAAGCATGTCTTGTTGTGCACAGTCTCACGCATCCTTATTGCGCTAAAATACCGTGTACCTAATCATTTATCACGTAGATAGTATTTTTCTTGTATAAAGATAAGAAAGAATCGTAGACGATTATAATAATATCACCTTTGTTTTAAAGTGCCCGTAAGAACAAAGATAAGTTAGAAATGCGGAATCGCTGCTTTATCGGTGGTATTCTGTAATAAGTGGCTAATTTTGGGCCCAGCCCATGCAGTTTTAATTAGACTTTTGAACTTTGTCATTGAATGCACAGTCGCATAGCGCTGCTGCATGCTGGTGTCCTGCTGTATGTTATTTATGTAATTTTTATTTGTACTTTTAATTCTGCACACTGTATGCACTCAATCGTAAATGTAATGGAATGACTTACATTGATATAGTGTTATGTTGTCGTTAAGTAGGCAAGGTACATATTATTCTCATAATCATGTCGAGTTAACAAATAATTTTTAGTTATGTTATTGGTACCAGAGTAATAAGCCCGAGTGATGATCAGACGTGTTTTATTTCTTTCTCTAATTTTGGTAAACGAAACAAGTTATGAGTCGCCAAGAAAATGGTTATGATAACATCGTGCGTTATTCTGTCATCTCTCATCGTCATCATCAATGGATGATTGTTCCACACATGAAACAGTTATGTACATTGTGATGTTACTCTAAGTAAAAGGTTGTGTTTGTATGCAGTGACTCATTACTATATTTGTGTTGCTCCAGACACAAATACACCAAAGACCTCGTACTCGAAATTTGTTGCTCGTAACATTCATTCATACGTTTGTCATATGCATACAAACATAGTTGATAGCAGGACATCATATATACATTTTACACGTAGATGTGAAAGATGTGGATGTAAATCACTGCAGTGGAAAGCTCAAATTTTTAGAGAAAGGTACACAGTGCACAGACACAGGAAATGAAAACACGGAGGGAGACAGTAACGAGATTATCAAACTTGGTAATTCAATTTCTTAACTTCATTGCATCAAATTGACTGAGACATACCTACTACCTACCTAATGTTTTCTTGTTCTGTGTTTCCATTTTGCTTTTACATTTAGCTGATACCTATGCACCACACACCATAATGCTATAGAAAAATGTTACGCCTGAAGTGAATTATAGGTGGCACATAAAAATGGGGATAAATATAATTGCAAATAATTTGCGGAGAATCTGAAGAATAAATTTCTTGTACTGTATGCTAATGATAAGGAGCTTAGATTACAATTTGGCTGTAATATTCTTAGGTTTACATTACACAGCCCTTTGTATGGCATTGATCCTTGTATTATAGTTAAAAATATTAACTATTAATTACAGATTGCTTTTGCATATATAAAAGTTAAGTTCGGAAAGAGGGACGGGAGTGGATTGTAGTAGTGTACTACTTATAACTTATAGGTATGGTATTTGCTAGGCTATCTCTATTTGGGTACCTAAGTGTTATGTGTTGGTATTTAGTTTGGTAGGTGCTATGTGTTACACGTTGGAGATATTATCTTGTGATTTCATGATGTAGTGAGAATTTGAATCGGGATAAGGATAAAGGAAAGCATTAAATGCAGAGAATAATGTAGTGAAGATGAATTGCGTGAGTTATAGTATAAGCGGCAGTTGAGTGAGAGTTGTGTTGGTGGGATGAGTATAGATGAGTAGTGCTGGGCTTTTGGTTTCGGTGAATAGTATAATAGTGATAAGTTGTATAAGTAAAGGGAAAAGTTGGAATGACATGTGAATGTGATGTGATTGTGGCCCATTTGGCGGGTCGCCACGATCGCCAACCAGCCTATCCTGTTTGCCATTTCACGACTACTATTGCAAACGATCTTTCGAAGGAACTTGTTGCAGCTAACTAACTAGCAGAAATTCAAACTGAGAGAGAATGGAGCTTCGTTGAACTCCACTTCAACTGTAAACGTGTGCATACTATCTAATGTAATGTACCACATTGTTTCTATAGGCATTAGCTATTTCATTTATACATGCACTACTGATACTGCCATACTAGACTAGTACTACTAGTATTTTTCTGCTGGAAGGAAAGAGCTGGTGGTATGGTTGGTGCTACTGCTGGTAATAATTTACGAAACGATAGAATGTCATACTACTATTACGATGTTGTATTTGTAGTGTAATGCTTTGGATGTGATGTGATGTGAGCAGGGTGTACATAACATACAGGCAAGCGTGTACAGGGATAGTGTAAGTGAAAAGTAAAATTAGGTTAGATGTGCAGGTGCCCTTTACACTAACGGGATAGCCTGACGCTATTTTTGTTCTGTTAGACCTCTATTTTCGGTTGGAACCGGAAAATCTACTAATACTACTAACTACGAGACCTTAGTAACCTACGAACTGACGTGTACGATTGCTATCCAATACTATACGATATTATAACTCTATGTGCTCTATGCATGTTCAGTGTGCATTCAGAATGGCTAATAAGAAATGACGAGTTTAAAGTGGTGTTACGTAGTAGCGCATATGTATAATACGATTACCAAATAATATTTGCATTAGCACTATAGCAGCAAGAAAGGCCTACTCTTTCCGTCTCTTAATTCTCTGCAGATTTGCTTTTGCTGTATACACTAGCAAAGCTAATGCATATGGGTGGAAATGAATTACTAGTTTTCTCTGCAGAGAAAAATTACTTGTAGTGTTGAGAGTATTAGTTTACTTACAGAAAGCCTAATGCATTGTGTGTTTTTATTACTGAGCTCTGTGTGAGTAACAGTGTGCTATCAATGCCTGGCGTAAAACCTTTTATTTTCTTAAATGTGTGCATATAGATCCCTGGATGAAGTGTAGGGATTGGCACATTGGCAGGAGGAGATTTGAGTTTTTGTCAGCTTTTCAGCTTCATTCAGAAGATCTTTATGACCTGAGAAATCTTGACATGATTTTTGTTCTAATGAATGTAACTGAAAAGCAGGGTGGTGTTAATGCAGACACAGACAACAGACACACCACATTTTACTTTCTCCAACAATCCCTGCATTCTTCACAATGTTATTTTGCATTTCAAGTCAAGATTTGTTGATGCTTTTAGTTAGTTTTTAAGTTGTAGTAATGCGAGTAGAGTCAGTAGGGTCGCTTGTTGAATGCTAGTTTGAATAATTAGTCTCTGTTAAAGCTAATTAGTTTAGTAAGTGAAAAATTTCAGAATCATTTAGGGATTTCATTTAATGTAACAAGTTTTTATCCTGGTGCATTTTGCAGTAACGTTTGTATTTTTGTTAGATTTTTTTGATTACTATGTTACAGTATTTATTTAGTTGATATGAAATTCACTTTCTCAATTGAATTTCCTTGACCTTGGTTCAGGAAGACTTAAGCACGTCTGAACCTGGGAATGTTTGTTGACCTGAATTTTGAGTTGACAGTTAGACCATTAATTGCGAAAATGTATTTAGCTTGTATTAAAGTATTTTTGTAAGTCTATTTTTAGGTAAAATTAACGTTAACGTTACAAGATCGTATTTCGTTCGCCATTTTTAGATCTGCTCGGTTTCCTTACTGCAATTATCTCAAATATATTCGGTTTTTTCTCGTCGCTAGTCTTTCTGCTGCACATTTTTGTTCTAGATTCAGTAGACTATAACTAACTCTACAATTAGGATAGTTTTAGCTTACTACACTGCTAAACTTTTTCTCTCTAGCAGTAGCATGCATTTTGTAAGAAATGAAAAATTCCCAACTCCGTAAGTCTGATGCTAGTGAAGCTGACATTTGCAAAGAGGTGTAGGTAGTAGGTATATGATAAAATATAGGTACCATGAATGTTCTAAATGTTTTTCCCATAGAAATGTTGATACGTTGGTGGAAGAAGCCTTGATTTATATAATCCCAAAACATTTTGTGAAATATATACAAGCATAATCTGAAACTCAATTATGCGTGTTAGCCAAGGTACCTCAGTGCATTTGGGAATGTTTTGAGTTGACGAAAGGTACATTATCGAGCATCTGATTTTTTTTGTTCAAGCCCCATTTTACATGGAACACATGTGATGTCATTTCAAGAGTTTTAGTTAGTTGATCTACTTTCGATTACTTTCAATAAGATTTCTGTGTAGGATGCTGTATGAACGCATAGCTTAAATGTATAATATAAGTATGTAACTTATCCCACATATTTATCAAGTAAGTTTGACCTTTAGCTTTATTAGGACTTCGAAAGAAGTATTTATTTGCATGTTTGTATCGTTTTTTGATCACATTTGTGTAATACATTGGTTAAATAGTTTCACTTGGTTTTAGTAAATACCTGAAACAGTGGTGAAGCAATGGTAGGTGATGAGTGAGCCAAAGAGAATGAGGAACCATATAGATCTCATTTTGATGAATTTGAGCTAGTTGAGCTTTAATGGGATTTTTCCGTATCTGGAGAAGAAAAAATCTCACTTCACAGCCACATCAAACTGCTTTTGTTTCACTTTCCTTGACGCGTCAACAAAGGAATGGTGTTGGAACTAAAGGGATTGTATTATGGTAAATGGAAAAGTGGCAAACACGAGTCGTCTAAAGAATTATCACAGGAATTACTCAAATTTTCTTTCAGCAAAAATCAGTGAAATTTCTTCTAGGCGAGTCACACAAGGCAATTTGATAATTATGCAGACAATTAAAATAATCTCGGTTTCGTTAGTCGTTTATTATGATGCAAATGAACAGATAACTTGGACAGAGGATCTCGATTATATTTCTTTAAAGCACAAACCAGTTACGTTATTTACTTTCCTACCGTCCGTGAGATATGAATTTGAAAATAATGAGCCGGTGGACTGGATCTACTCTAAACAAATTAAAAGAGGTCCAATCTGTTTGGTTAGTTCAAATGACGGACTGGAACTGAGAGTCGTCATCATCGTATTTTCGGTCTTTCGTCTCCTCATTTTGCCTTAACCATCTTTCCCCGCATATACTACTTTGCTTTGCCTTCTATGTTTTCTGCATTTTATTTCACTTCGTTTTCCGTTAGTCGAACCATTCTGTGTGGATGTGTAATGTGTACACATGATTTTCCTTCACTTTCGTGTTCCGCTTGTGCCTGTTGCATCTTTCGCTTCTTTCTGCTATCCGGATTTCGTTTCGCTTGAGTTTTGTGTGTAGGTATGTGTATGTGTCTTCTTTGCATAGTTAGTAGCAGTATATATAGAACATAAGAATCGTATTATAGTTACCAAGTTCCTTTCCTATGCTGTAATAATATATTACCATAAGAAAAGGTAGGCTGTATGTACTCATACATAATATTGCTTATAACAAGCAATGTATGTACTTCTATTGGGAATTCTGTAGTATGTAATAGTGGCATGGTGCAAGATGAATACGTTAAACGTATGTTTTTTGCAAAATGTAAAGTGTATAGTAAAGTGTGCAAATTCTATGCATGTACGTAAGTATGTATATAGAAAAAGGGAGAGAGACAGCCATAAGCTTGCTTTTCTGTCTGCCGTGCTTTGTACTCTGTGTGTTGGTATAAGCGTGTAAATCCCGACAGTGGTAAAAAGTAAAAATGTTTCTGTCAAATGGCCAAAGACACATTTTTAGCTCACAACTACTATTAGAATAACGAATTGTCTCTCTATATAATACACACAACAGTAAACCTACAAGATTACACTTACTTATACTTGACAAGATGGCAAGCGTGGTGGGCACAATAGGAAAATACATAATACTGAATCTGTATGAAACAAACATTTTCTTATAAGTAGGTATATAAACTATAAGGCTGTTGCTCTCTTTCTCTCTCTCTGTCTGTATGTATGTATGTATTCTGTATACGGGTACACATTTTAGAGATACGTGTACTTAGATAATAATATTATGTATGCAGATGCTATAGTAGAGTGAGTGGGTTCCACATTATTGTATAAATACATGTACGTATGTAGATAATAGTGTCATAGTGTGTGAACTCTGTGAACAATGAAAGTGCACACAAAACAGAGAGGAAGAAAGTGGTAGAGAAACTTATTAAACGTTCGTAAATGAGACAACATTGACTGTAGAATGCAGTGTAAACCTCAGCATAGTTTATCTTATTGTTAGTCGGATTTATTTCTAGTTGAGAGTAGTCTGTGTATGTTGTGCTTTTTCTCATGCTTTTTTAACTACACGTTATTTTATGCACTTATTTCCAAATTGGTTGGCAGACTCTTCTTGGAGAGGAGGAAGATGGAAAATACAAAAATATATTATTGTAGTTCTTGTTTACTTTGCAATCTTAATGATAGAGTAGTCGTGTAAATGTTGGTGCCGTAATTGTGATGTGCATTAGGTAGAGACTAGAGAGTAGAGTAGTAGGCTTGTTGGAGTAATGAAATGGAACTTTATAACAAGAGGGAATACAAGGAAGTGTAAGTAGAAAAAGAGGAAAATATACTAAATTCGAGTGTTTGTGTGTAAAATAGCAGACGTTGCTTGGAAAACAGAAACGCGAACATTCTAATTGTATTCAAATAGACGGCTCTGACTTTGATATTACCTTCATTCAGTCCAATGCACTTTTACACAGATTTTATATAGCGTGATCTATAGTAATTGGATTTTACAAGATTTAACCAACCAATGCCTACAAACTAAGATTTATCCTTCCCAAGATTAAATAAAACGTTAGAGTATGTATGTATGATACATACATAGTATATAGGTAATACATACGACAGCGTATCCAAGACGCATTGTTTTTTACACCGTGCATGGAATACTTTTCTTTTACTTGCATCATTTGCTATAATAGATTCATGATTCATTGGACTCATTGTAGTTGTATTGTTTTAGTATTGGTATTGTAAAAAATGGATTTATACGATACACACCTACTTGCATTGTTTCAGCATGAATCAAATTTGACGACTTATGTAAGAGTATAAATAGAATACAGACACTTGCAGACTTGCATTGGTATTTGTTTTGCATATAATATTTGGTGTAGTAGTTTTGTGTACCTTTTCCTTTTGAGTTTTGAGTATTTATTTTTCTTATCCAATAGCATAACGTAGGATAGGTCAGTTTGCAATGTTAATAAAATGCAAATATATAACTTTAATCTTACATTGAACAGATCTGCTTAGGTATTATTATTTTCAAAACAGTTGTAAATTCTTGAGCTTTTTATGGTTAGTGCATGTCAAGACACTAATGGGAAAGTAATACCGAATTGGATGGAATGCAGTATTTTTACACAGTTATGAGATGGACTCAGTTTTTCTCTTGTACATCTATTAATATTGCTTACAAACGTTTCAATAATTTGTGTGTGTGTCAGTGTTTGCGTCTGCAGTATACACAAATATTTACACCGTGATGCGTCCGTCCTTGCTACTACATAGCTATAACACAAACAGTCATCTTTTAAGCAGCTGTAAAAGAATTTATAGGTAGAAAGTTGTTTAATTACTGGAGTCATGTAATGTGGTAGAGTTATGTAACATTCTTCAGTTCTTAGTGTATAAACTGTTTTAGGTAGCATAGCGTATGTATGAAAGAACTTTTTCCAGTATAGGGTTTACGATGAGACTTATAAGAAATTCAAGCTCTATACTTACTTGAAGTTGTGTTAATTATATCAAGATTTGCGCTACATCTCTTGCTGTCTTGCTAATAAAGAGGCACGGTAATGGGCTGTACGGCCACTTTGTGTAAAAAGGATGGTGAGATTTAGGTGTTATGCTGGGTTCTATTTACCAGTTGTTAAACAGCAGATATTTGCATTGCAGTCGTAATCGTAAATAAAGTGTTGGTATTATAAAGTTACAAAATTAATATATATACGTAGATGTGCCAATTATTTTGTGCTAATTATGTCATGTATGTATTGTCAAGCGTTTGTAGTCTTCTAACGGTTTTAAAATAGGTGCATACACTTTTTTGCTAGTTGGTACTAGGTATATAACAATTGCTAAATTGAACCTACTCATATTAATTTATTGATTTATTTACAGGCTAGAAAATTGGAGGAATGGCGTCTCCGAAAGAAGCGTCGTGACGAAGAGCGTGAACTGAAAATGAGAAAGAGGAAAGTTCAAGAACGAGCCAAGGCACACGAGGAAGCCAAGTCTTTTAACTTCGGAAATTTTGCTGAAAGCGAAGGGGATGCCTCTGGGCCGAAGATGGACGATTTTATGGGGAAAGTACCAGGGCTGGACAAAATTATGAATGATCCGGAAGTGGTTGAATTGTTTTCCGATCCAGATGTTGCTGCGGCCTTTAATGACATTGGGCAAAACCCAATGAATATTTTGAAGTATCAAAGCAATCCCAAGGTTGCAAAACTTCTTTCAATCATACAAAAGAAAATGGGAGGAATGGGTGGAATGCCCGGTGGTATGGGAGGAATGCCTGGTATGGGAGGAATGCCGGGGATGGGTGGAATGCCTGGCATGGGAGGAATGGGTGGAATGCCCGGTGGGTTTGCGGGATTCCCTGGATTTGGCGCTGCTGGTCCAACCCCTCCTGACAGCGCTTCTCAAGGAGGAGCCGAAGATCTTGACTGAACAATCTAGTAAAAGTAGTTGTGTGTCTCAATACAAAATCAGCAAGTGTCCACGTCAACAATACAAACAATGTATAAATGAAATAGAAAGCAAAATAATAATTTAGTATAAGCCTAGGAGCTAGGAAGGAATAATTTTAGAAAGAAATTGGTTAAACTAAATGATACATGAATAATCTAGTGAAGCCATTACTGTTCATAAGATGATTATTGTTAAATGTTAACCCTCAAATTTTGTTTCGAGTTCCCCGTTAATGTGGCACACTGAACCATTTGTATAATATGAACAATAAACCTAATTGGAGCATAATAATTTTTACCCGGTAATTAATCGTAAATGAAAAAGAAACTTTGCTGAAATCCATTCTGTTCTGTTAAAATAAAAGTATTAATTATACATACCTACCTAATTAGTTTCTTTCTTTATGATTTCTGTGGATTAAATCTGTGACCTGTTGATATTTGTAACTCTATTACTTAAGAAATGCATGAGAGTGATTAGGATTAACACGTTCTTCAGAGTTGCTATCAATTTTTGAAAGTGAAATGCTGTATATGAATTTCAATTTAAGAATTGAGTATCAATCACAATGTTGGCTTTTAGTTTTAGTTTAGAAAGATATTATAGGTTACTACTGCCATAACATTATTGTAACATTATATTTAGCAGGTCTTCAGAAATTGTTTGATTACCTTGTTCTCAAGACCCGAAATAGGAGCTTATGTTTACTGGCTAATAGTTTTGTTTCCAATTCTCTCTAGTTTTCCAAAAAGTCTTGATTTTCCTGTACAAGCTTGGTTTGAATTAAAGTATGAAATAAAGTGGTCGTGCAAAATTTTAATAAATGAATCTTCCAATTTATTATGTTATCCCAAGAATTTAAAAAAAGAAATTAAGTAAGTATGTGGTACTTCTCACAATCAGACTACATACGATAATTTATACGTAGTATTGTATCTGTCTATCGTCCACTTTTGATCGTCTCTGTTTAGTGCACACGGTTCCATTGAAATTGAAAACTTAGTTCGCAGTGTTAAGCACTTTTTGCTATTTGGATGAAGAATTAGGCCACTCTGTGGAAAAAACGACACATGACATAAAAATCTAATATACTTTAGTACCTTACATAATGTGCTTAAGTTTGAAAATTACCTTTTCTTCGTATTGCCACAACTGATTTCCTTTCAATCCATGACTATGGGGTAAATAAAATTTAACATGACCTTCGTTTGTTTAGACATTAGAAATATTTTATAATCAAATAATTGTTAAAACAGAGATCCATAATGATTTTACCAGTTAAGCAACATAATGGTTGACCCGAAATAATCTGCACACCAATTTCCGTCACGACGTATTTCTCCTTTCAAGCTTATCCAAAAATGCTGAAAGTAAATTGAAAAATCCAATTTAATTTTTCGACGTTATGAGAAATTGGAAATTTTTAGAAAAAATGAAGACCTCTAACCTGGTGTCCCCCCTGGGAGTGACCTATTGAAAATAAACACGTTACATTAGTTATAAGTGTAAGAATATTACAATTACGGCCATTTAAATTCAATCAATCAATTGTGAATATAAATTATAATTAGGAAAAGTTATTTTATATTTTATTCTCACAAACATATGCGGCCAAACTGGTCTGACTCTCGGCTGAATCCAAACAAATCTTCCCATCCAAGCCTTTGCTGCGGATCTGCAATTAAATTCCCAATCAATCACAATGCATAATGCATGCAATCATAAATTATTTATGGACATTAAAATAACATGTCCCTTACGCTAACGTACCTCTCCATCTCCCAGTCCTTCTGTTTTGGGGTTATATCCTGTGGAAAAAACATTTTTAATATACCAGTCAAAAGACTTGCATTGAAGCCGAGCTCTCAAAGACTTTCTTTCTGAGACGTCCCCAGCATCTTTCTAAGGAAAAATGATACCCTACTACATTTAATATTGTAAACAATTTACATATGTATATTGTTAATATTGTACATGCATTGCTGAGTACTCTTTGTCGGAAAGTCAGAGAAATGCGGAATAACTTAGGAAGTTGCATATAGAATTTCTATGCAAGATTATTCCATATTTCTCGATAACATTAATCAAATATCAAAATTACTAACCAAACGATATCCGATACGACGGAAAAAAAATTCAGCATATTCATCCATCCACACTAAAGCTAAT
Source organism: Pogonognathellus longicornis (assembly GCA_034694085.1). NCBI lineage: Eukaryota > Metazoa > Arthropoda > Collembola > Entomobryomorpha > Tomoceridae > Pogonognathellus > Pogonognathellus longicornis. Next base: position 19,353 of record JAQFYB010002611.1, read on the forward strand.
CTCATGAGATTCTTCTTCAGGTAATCATCTCCAAGATTTCTCCTGTATGGTGACATCCCTATAATAAAATTACAAGCGATTTTAACTCAAGTATTTTACACATTATATTTTATTGGAATATTATTAATTGAGATGAAATGAGGAAAAATGTGACCTCTGTAAATATGTCCAATTCGAGAGCAAGAGACCACTTTCATCCTATTTTACAAAAATGTTTAAATCAGGCACATTTTGAAGGAACATAAAAAGAAATAATCTGCAAAATGAGATTTACCTTCCTCCACACATCCATGTCTTCATGGTATTGCATTTAATAAAAATAAAAATTTCATTTTATATTAGTTTTCAATGCTTTTTAATTTTAGCCATTCAGTTCGCTCGTACATACACAGCGGTAGAATAATTCATAATTTTAAATTGTATAAAATATTTATGTATTACAAACCTTAAATGACAATTCCATATTTTCGGCACCCCAAAGGTCATAACCAGGATCATAACCACCTAAATGTTCAAACCAGTCTTTGTGGATTGCAAACAATCCCCCAGGCATAACGGGAGAAGAAATTGGTGCAGCTCTATGTTCGTTATTGATGTAATCTTGTGCAGCAGCATCCATCCAAAAAAACTACAATAAAACCTCCAGATTAGTACAAACAGGATTTTTGTTAACAAAAAACATTATTTTAAAGTACCCCATTCCAAGTTTTGTCGTAATAGTTGTGTATGTAAGAACCAAAATTATTGTTCTCCCCTTTACCGTTAAATCCCATCCAAATCCTCCTGTGTGAATGGAGTATGGAGCTACGGAGTCATATTTAAATGTATCCATATTTATCTGATCGATTTGAGGTATAGCTATGGCTTTACTATCCTTTCCAATCAGATCCACCAAAGGCTCCAGCCATCCTACAACGATAAGTTGGTAGAATATTTTTACATGAAATATTTTAAAATACATTCCTCTATCTATTAGTAGAAGCAACCTTATAAAAATGTCGAATTTTATTAATGATGATTTATGTCTATGTATCATGTATGTGTGCATAAAGTTATGCAGTACCTGTGTTGACTTCAATGTGTGAGTCAAGGAAAACGATCACTCTACCCTGAACTACTGAAGCTCCATAAAGACGTGCTCTTATTAATCCCAACCTTTTCTGAGCTCGAATAATTTTAACTTGCGGGTAGGTTTTCATGTAATTGTCCAGCTGAGATTTCAAGTTGTCTGTACCAGTGTTATAAAACATTTTGGATTATTACTTTTTTTTTATGCAAATAAATTGCTTTCACTTTTAAAATAGCTACCTAGTACTATGTACTTGTACAATAAGTAATGTAAAAAATAGCTAATTAATATTATAAAAATGAAAAACTGTGTAGGTACTTAGGTACTAAGAACAAGTTAAGTTATTTTGCCGTAAAAGGGCAAAAAATCAATAAAACTTTTCGCACTATATCATGTTATTTGGGATTTTGCCCTCCTAGAAATTATTCCTGCATACGCCCTAGTGAGGAGATGTCATATAGGTATAAATTTTTATAATGAATTATAAAAGTGGGACACGAACCTATGTCTGAAAAATCGTCAACTAAAATAATTTCTTGAAGAAGGTGAGGAGGAGATCTATCCAAAATTGAATGAACGGCTCGTATAAGTACAGACCAAGCTTCGTTGTAGAAGCAAATTATAACCGAAGTTTTTAATGTTGCATTAAATCGGTTCGGCGCTTTACACCTAGAATTAGTAATTATCATATTTTGTTGTTTAAATAAAATTGATAGATTTTAAAACAACCAGTTTCTTGTTTTATTGTCATTGTTGCCAGTACTTGAAAAATTGTTTTCAACTTTTTAAAGTTATATTTTATATTCAAAACCTCAGATTCAGATTTAAATATTTTTAAACGATTCAGCTACTTACCATTCATTTCTTGGGTCTTCAAGAGACCTCCTCACACTAATCATATCTGACACGTACACATTGAATCCATGTTTTTCTTTCCCTTCTCGAATGAAGCTTCTCTGTGAGTCTGTCAAATCTTTTAGGTTGACTGGTTTCCCTAAATCTCCAGCATGTATGTGAGCATTGGGGTCTGCAATAACCATCTCTGCACTGTGGTCGAGAACATGACCTTCTTCAATATGATTAATTAATTTTAATTCTTCTCTTTTCTGAAATGCTGATGCTATCAATTCTTCATAATCTTCAATAAGTCGGGATTGAAGGGTTAGCTTTGTGAGAGCAATTAAAAAACCAATCCAAATAGCGCACACTAAGAAAATAAGAAAATTCTTCCCAACTCGAGGTTTAAAATTCTTCCTTACTGATTTAGAACCAGTTCGTAATTTAACAAATTGCATGTTTTGTCTCTCAAACCCCGGATTATTCAAGTCATATATGGAATTTTGCATTAATAAAACAATTAATGTTACCTATACAATTACCTATACTAATATTATTACAATGTATGAATTCATTCAACAATTTACATGCGTTGGAAATCGTAAATTGTGCTTCGTAAAGACAAAGAGCAATAGAAACTTTGTTCCTAAATAATTACCTACGTGTAATAAATAACGATGAAGGTTAAAAGCATTGTTACATAGTATTTTTTGATTGCATTGACAAACAAATTAGTATACAAATTAAAGGTCTCGCCGATTATACCTATTACCTCTTATACCCTATTATGTAAAACAACTTTCCCAATCATTGTTACTGTAACTATTGTGTATGTGAAAGGAAAAGTATATTAATTGTTAGGGCCATTTTAATTTATTCGCATGAACTCATTGACAACATGCTATTGAAACACTTTCATTTAGGTTTAGGCTTTGAAAATTCGAAAAAGTTCAGAATTATAATTATACATTGTATAACTGTTGTAAAGTCTTTGATTTGCGAGTATTTTTATTAACATTTCACGTTTACAACAAATTATGCATGCAAATAGTTGAAATTAATAAGTAGTGAGTAGGAGTAGTGAATGGTTAACAAAGAATTTAATGAGAATCAGACTAATTATTAGGATTTACAGAAGTACCAGACAGTTTAGTTTAATTTTACATAATGTTTGGGGTATTATGAGCAAAAGCATGTGATCAAAAAACAAGACTTGTAGTTATGCACTTATAGGTACCTAAGCATAATCGATAACTTACTTATTTTGCAATAAGGAAAGTATAGTTTTACTCATATTTTTTATATCGAACGAACAATTTGAATACTTTGAGTACAAAATGATTTGGTAATTTGTAAATAATACTTAACTATAGCTGTAACAGAAAACTTTAATTCTCCACGTTACATTATAAATCGGTTGTACTGTGCTGTTTTGCTTTGTGATTAGAAAAGCTCCATCTTTGCGTAATTCTTGGTTCACATGCTTCCACCGTCACGTTATTTTTGGACAGCATTGCAAGACATTTTTCACTTATTGTATGCTTAATGAATCCGCTCTGAAATATGTTGTAATACGGATTGATATTATAGAAAAAGTACTTATATAGGTTACACATTTAAAAAATTTTGATTTATCAAAGGGGGGGGGGGTGTTTGGTTCATATCAGTAAACGCATCGAATAATTTCTAGTTTTTCTTGCTAGGCCATATACAAAAATCGATTTCAGGGAAGAAAAAAATGCAAATATGAGATAGAAATAGGACTAATAACGCGTGAAGCGTGAAAAATTTAAGCCAAATCAACAAAATGCATCAAATCGAATCGTAACGCGATTTTTTCTTTTAAAAATGCACTTTTTTTAGCAAAAATAACCCTTTTTTGGGATTTACGACTTCTTATCTAATGTAAATTCAGATTTCGCAGAGGGGGGTTTGGACATGTAAAACCTAGTGCTAGATACGCCAATGAGGTTAAACGAGTGTTTATATTGATTTATAAACTTCAACTGCTAATTTCATATTAGTACTCATGTAAAAATCATATCATGAAACTTACTTCCTGGTCATATTTCCAGTCTTGATTACCTAAAACAAGTTCAATTTACTAATGTTAACTTTGCAATTGTAATATGTAAATAAGCAATTTACTGTAAACCTTGTTAACCCTTTCCACTCGGAAGGCAAGCTGAGCTTGCCGTCAGGCAAAAGCTAGTTGCGCTCGTAAGGCAACCCCAGC